>JAJEJO010000923.1:194735-232393 GCA_020662805.1 Glaucomys volans
AGAGGGAAGGGAGGGGTGGGGTTGAGGTTGGGGGGTAAGAATAATAACAGAACGTTTGACAGACATCATTGCCCTGTGTACATGTATGAATGCACAGATGGGGTGACTCTACTTTGTGTACAACCAGAAAAACAATTGCCGTACTCCATTTGTGTTCAATGAATCAAAAAATTAAATTAAAAAAAAAAAGGAAAAACAAAATGGGCAGGAGACCTAAATAGGCATTTCTCACAAGCAAGCATACAAATGGGCAACCTATATATGAAAAAGTGCTAAATATCACTCATCTTCAGGAAAACGCAAATCACAACCACAGGAGGTATCTCTGCACTCCAGTAAGAATGTTTATTATTTAAAAAAGAAAGATAACAAGTGCTGGTGAGGATGGGGAGAAAAGGGTTCCCTTGCACACTGCTGGTGGGCAGGTGCATTAGGACAGCCACAGTGGAAATCAGTATGGAGGTTCCTCAAAAAAATTTAAAATAGAAATACCATATGATCCAACAATCCAACTACTCAGTATATTTCCAAAGGAAATGAGTACAGTACATCAAAGAGACATCTGCCTTGCCATATTTATTGCAGCTCTATTCACAATAGCCAAAATATAGAAACAACCTAAGTGCCCATGGACTGATGGATGGCACATATACAAAACAGAATCCTATTCACCCATAATAAAGAATTGCCATTTGCAACAATATGAATGGAAGTGGAGATCATTATGTTAAGCGAAATAAGCCAGGAACAGAAAGGCAGATACAATGCGACTTCAGTTGTGTTAGTTGTTTTAGATTTCAGAATCTAAAACAGTAGATTTCAGAGAAGTTGAGAGTAAAATGGTGATTAACAAGGGCTGGAGAGGTGAAGGTTGGGGAAATAGAGGTCAAAGTATACACAATTTCATTTAGATAGGAATAAGTTCAAGAGTTGTATCATGCAACACAGTGACTATAGTCAATAACATCCTCAAAAATTACTGAGTGGATTTTAAGTATTTCAAGTATAACCACCACAAAAATGCTAAGTATATGAGGTAACATATACATTAATTTGCTCATTTAGTCATTCCACCCTGTACATACATATATGTCAAAACATCATGTTGTATAGAAAATATACATATTTTTATACATAGATTAAAATCATTTTACATTCCCCTCCTTCCCCCTTTTTTTGCCAAGAGATTCTTCTGTCCCCTCATAAGTGATTACCCTACTCCCCAGCGGGCTCCACCCACCATGTTGGGATCCACATAGCTTGGGCCTGTGGCTCAGATCTTTAGTTCTTGCTGGTACTTCTGCCTTCCCATAACTCATCTGTTAGTTCTTCAAGGATCCAAACCCTGTCTTTAGGGTCCACATACCTGTCTGAGCATTGCCATTGTACCTGGCAACTATCAGGAGCTCAATGACTGAATTAATAATTATTGACTTACAATATCATTCCAAAGACTTCTAGCTATTATTACATAGAAGGAAATGAGAGGGATGGGGGGTATGAAAAATGGCGGAATGAGACAGACATCATTACCCTATGTACATGTATGATTATACGAATAATATGAATCTACATGGTGCACAACCATAGAAACGGAAAGTTGTACCCCATTTATATACAATGAGTCAAAATGCAGTTTGTAAAACTAAAAAATAATCAAAATAATCAAATGGTTCTAACTCCCAAGTTTTATATAAGGACAACAGTGACTCATACGTGATCTTGGGATTAGTTCAAAGTATTGCATAACACATGTATTTTCTTTAACGGGAATGGATCTAGACTATAAACATACACTTGCTATCCTCATCCTTGTGATATACCCATAATTGCTCTCCTCCAAGAATGCTTAATCACAGTAGGTGCAGCTTTAAATAATCTTTCATATATTCAACATCCATTGAAATAACATGGTCCTGCCTTATTTATGAGCCACTAGTCTATTGCTAAAGTCTTAATATCAGAAATCACCAAAAGGATATATTTGACTTTTCATAGAACTCTTTCTGAAACAGCAGCTTGGCCTTACCTCATTACCTGACACTTGGTGTTAAACCAATAGCATTTCACCAGCAGAGCACACACTAGGAATCAGAGTTAAAAGATGAGACAGTGCTGTAGCTTGAGTGAGACAGTATTTGAATTCCCTTTAGTTCATTAGAGGTTGAATCTTTCCATCCACCTTAGTTAAGTGTACTGGAATGTAATAAGTAAAGCTTTTTTTCTAGGGCATTGTATAATGTGGACAGTTTCCTAAATGTATTGTTTAAATTTTAAGACTCAAATGTTTTCTACACTCACTTGGATGTGGTGTAGGCAATATAAAAATTTGCTCTTGGGAGTGGTATAGTTTATATGATTAAATGCTTTCCTCATCCTCATATGTCAATCTATTAGTGTGCTGTTAATTCAAATGTTACTATGATGTATTTTATCCCCATTAGCACATTCATCACAGGTGGATGTGAAACTTAGACAAAGGTGTATGTTCTCATTAATGATGAGCAGCCTATTCATCTTACTAGAATGTAATTAATGTTAGTTACAATCTTTAATTTTTCACTGTTTGTCACTATGCATATTTAGCATTTCTCTTGTCCTTTATCAACTGGCTCCTCTTATCACACAGCTAATTCAAAAAGCACATTTTTTGCCAAACCTGGTACTCCATGTTAAAGCATTCCATCCATGTATGTTTCTTAAAGTTTGTGGTTTCCACGCTGCAGGACTTTGTATTGGAAGTACTGCAAAAACAATGTACAGGAAAATGTTTGGCTTATCTTTTTTTTTTTTAACTGTATGAGATTAATGTCATTCATTTGTTAACTTAAAAGGAGATATTCTTATATTCTGAACTATGGCATCAATTAAATAGAATGGTTTCTTAGGCACGGGAAGGAAATAGCATTTTTTTAAATGCATGTCTTGTTATATATTGCACAAATGTATAAATGCATGCATATATCTAGTGTTCTCTTCACCAGATGTTACATATGATAAGTCATTTAATCCTTATAACAATCCCTCTAAAGTAAGTCCTTTTTATTTTTCTTTCTTATTTTACAGCTAACAAAACAGAGAAGTTGAGTAAGTGAGCCAATGCCACACAGCTAGTGAATGATGGAGCAGGGTTAGGATGCTCAGGCAGCCTGACTGCAGAGTTATGCACTTAATCCTGCCACGCTGCCTCTCATCTTCATAGTTCCTAATGAACTTCAGCATTTAATGATAGTACATTAAATATGCATGAAGTCTAAGCTAAGGTTCTGAATTTAGTTATATTCAAAGATTATTTTTTTCATCACTTTGCTTTGATTTGTACATTTTGAATGGCATAAGTGTACTGAGTGAAATCTCTATGTACTATTTGTGAAGCAATGGACTTTAATCTCCTTGAGGTCAGGGAAGAAGACATTTTAAGTGAGTTTATCTTCCCTGGATCTGTATTTAAGATGATCAGTAAATATTTTAATGAATAAATGAGTTTTTTAAATTTAAGTTTCAAAGAACCATGAGAGGTAAGTTTGGACCTCAGATAGATTCTATTTTGAAGTTTCTACTAATCATATATCTCAAAGGTTTTCAAATGGAATCCAAGCTTCAAACTGTGTCTTTTCTACTCCAAATGCTCAAGATTAAAATTTAATAAAGCATTGGTGTGTTTCTCAGAATATGGGTACTTGGTACTGAAACAGGCACAACATTTTTCAATCTACAACTCAGGTTTTCAAAACCTCTAATTCCCTCTTGCTCTTCTGTAACTGAAGTGAGTTTCTGTCTCAATAGAAACATGGTCCCTCATTTTGCCCTCTAAAAGGTAATGTTTTCCAATTCGTCAGAAACAGTCAACTGGGGCTGGGGTTGTAGCCCAGTGGTAGAGCACTTGCCTAGCACAATTGAGGCATTGGGTTCAATCCTCAGCACCACATAAGTAGATACAATAAAAGGTACTGTGTCCATCTACAACTACAAAAATAAATAAATAAATAAATAAATAAATAAATAAATAAGAAGTCTGCCAAAGTGATTCCTGGTCAGTGTGGTCTATTTAGGGTCTCCCCTCCTTCCAGGGGAGGCATGTCATCTATGTTCCCAAGAGTTTACATCATCATGGTGCCTAGGAGGTAATATGGTTAGAAGCCAGCATCACCTCTCCCTGCACAGGGCCTTCTGATGACCATGAACACTCACCTGCTGCTCAGTGGCCCCAGAGGTCATGCCATGTAACTTTTTTGGTCTTCCCTTGCACCCTTTTTCTCTCTCATCCTACAGGAAATTTTTCTTCTTTAGGGACATGCAGGTAGCAACAGAGAGGTTGCTTCCACCAAACCTCGTCTTCCAGATATTTCCTGTCTCAGACACGAAGCATGACTTAGACTTTCATGGCTCAGATCTTAGCCACCCTGTAGGACCAAACAGGGCCTCATCCCTAACGGCTCTCTGGATGTGAGAGAATTCCCAAAGGGCAAAAATGTTCTTCCGTGTTGTCCCTGTCACAGTAGCATACAGAAAGAAGTACCTGGGCCATTAAACAAATGTCTAATAGGTGGCCCTCAGGTACATGCTGCATGGTGTCTGGTGTGCATCGATTACCGTGGAGCTACTGGCTTTCTTCCTTTCCTTTGAAACAGCTCTCCTCCTTCTCCTCTTTACCCAATTCATTTTTCAGATAGTTTCCCCATGCTGATTTATATTTAATCGCACAGAAATAGTGTGCAATACTATGCTTCAGCAGAGTAGCAGCAAACCCTTTAGATGGACCTCAAGAAACTCAGGCAGTCTGTGCTTTTACTTTATGTTAATGCAAGTAAAATGTGGATATGACCTCTGCCCTACTGTACACATTTTAAGTGAAAGGAGGCCTGGGAATACAGCTCAGTGGTAGAGTACTTGCATGTCATGTGCAAGGTCCTGGGTTCAATCCCCAGTACCACCAAAGAAATAAATCAAATCAAGGGAGATATTTAAGTAACTCACTTTATGATGAAATGAATTATTTCAAGCCCAAGTCATATTTGACTTGTTCCTTATGTTGCCAAAGAGTTAGTGCCTCCAAATGCAGCAAATTCAAGAGCACTGCCAAGATTCTTGCACATGACTAGGGTACTTCTGGTCTTACAAGTATCTGCCCACAAAATCACATAATAGCACACATTAGTACCATTGCAGGTTACCATGAGCCCATGAGATAAATCAGAGGCCACCAGAGGCAGCTGCAAGCCCCAGGCCTCAGAGTGTCTGCTTTGTTACACGTAGACTTTGCATTTCCTTCTCCAATTACATTCTAAGTGAACTTCTTACTCTCTGGAAGATTATTTGCAGTAAATCAATAAAGGCCCTGGGAGTTTTGGTGTTTTTATTTTGAAGACTCTATATAAGTCATCCTATTTACACCCTGAGAGACTGAAAAGTAGAAAATATCTCTTCTCTATGGAGGCACCTATTGGTTGAATCACCTTTCTGATCCCAGATCAGGAGACTGTTAAGGTCAAAACACAGATGTCCCTATCGCCAGAGCACCTCTGAGGTTGTCTCCCACCTACCCAGTACAAAATGGTATACCAGCCGGACTCTGTCGACCTGCATGCCAGCTTCGAGGTGCAATGCCACCTGCTCTTATTTAACTCACCCCCACTTGGAGGTTAACTAGACGGATGGCGGCAGCATAAGATGTCAAAAGCAGCAACGACAACCTCTGGGCAGCGGCTGGCTGTAGGGAAGCGGTGGCCCTTCCTCCGGTTTCCCGCCATTCCCAGTGTGAGCCATCTGCAGCGGCGGTGGTCTGCTGATGTCGTCGCCAGGAGGATTTAGGTGAAATCAGTCTCTCTGCATGGAGCTTTAAACCAGTGTGTACGCCACACACCAAACCCTTTCTTCCCCCAGCCCAGAAGAGGCTTCCCTGTTGGAATGAGGCTCTGAGCTTTGTTCAATCAAAAGCCTTTGATTAAATAGGACCCAGTCCTTCTACTTGCCATGGCATTGTGTGACCCAGGGAAAGCAGCGGGGCCACAAAACAGCCCAATCTGTCGCCAGGTGGGCTGACAAAGCAGGGCTAAACACACGGTTGATTTCAAGCCACGTTACATCTCCAAGTTGCAAAGCAAGCGATAAAGCCAGCCAGAAAAGCATCCCCTAGGTGAATATTTCTCACAGACAGAGGCCACTCTGTCTCTGAGAGGGCTGTTGTCCTTCCCACTGAGAGTTTTTAAGCCACTTGGGGACAGCAACCATTTGAACAGAAAATTGTTCCTGTTTCTAAATGATTAAAGAAAAAAAAAAAAAGGGAAAGAAAGAAAGAAAAGCTTTCAGGAAAGATGCTGCTTTCCTGACATCTAACCTGCAGTGCATACACCTGGCCACACGAAAAGAGACCATTTGTAAGAATCGCCTCAAAGAGATGCTTGCCTGCGCTGCCTTCACCTGCTGCTGCTTCAGCCCCACACCTTGTTTTTGTCTGCCAGTTGTATACACAATGTCCCCACCTCCTAGCCCTCCCATGATCCCAGGAGAGCTCTGGCTTACTCCTTCCTTTACCGGAATCCTGCCTGACCCACCTCTTTGGAGCCAAAATGAGACACTGAGGTGATCATTCAGGTTCACTTTAAATCAGGTCCTTTAAAGCATTCAGCACTGATTTAGTTGCACATCGTACAAACAAAGACCAAGTAGAGGACATGTGATCTGCTCGGTTGGCACCTTGGTCGCCACTTGCTATTACTCAAGTATGCTCCTTGCACGGCAGAGTTCTCCACACCTTCCCTGTGCCCTGCCCCCAGGTATATCAGTAGACTCCTTCCACCTGGATGCCTTATTCTCCCTGAAATGCATCCTCAGTACAATATTCTCCAATCCTTCCATTTCCATTTTGTGTAAAATAAGTGGGAGCCAGCAGTACCATCTGCTTGCTCAACCCTAAATTCTACTCCAACATCCTATCCTGCTTATCTCTGAATATTCCTAAGATCTGACCCATGAGTGGATGCAGTGGGGAGGGACTAAGGGATCTCAGTAGATATAGCAGGAGCAGGTGAGGACCGGGAATAGGATCCAAAGCAAGAAGCCTAACAAGATGAGAAGCACCAGCTAAGCCTGCACCTTGCCGAGGGCTGGGATATGCATTGCTCACAACTCCAGACTCCAGGAGCCACCTCTGCCACACAGAGTGCCCCACTCCCCACCCACGAGGTCAGGCAATCCACCCACCCCTGTGCATCTGGTCTTTGCAACAAATAAAAGGACCTGCGCTTGCTGGAGTTCAAGTCTCATCATTTCTTCAACTTGCTGGTGTTGGAGTTCTCATTTAAAAGCAAGTTGACATTTGGATATTGGAATGTATTATCAAGAGCCAAAAATCAAGAAGGATAACAGGGCATCGTTATTGACACTGGGCGTGTCTAAGAGCACATTCGAAATAAAAATTAATCTCTTAACACATTCCCACCTAGACAACTGCTCAGTGCCACCAACTACTGGCTAATTCATTAATATTATTCCGTGAAAAACATTTCTTCCACTTCATTTGTTAATAAATCTATTTTCATTTTCATGGAAATCAGTCCCTTTCAAGTTCATTTAAGAGGAGTATTTCATAACTTTCTAGTGTGGGAAGTATTTTTATTTAAATATTTGCAACAACTAAATTGAGAACTTGAACCTTTCATCTTTAAAGATATTTTCCTCATAGTTTGTGAATGCTTTATGGTTATAAAAGATTGTGTGAAAACTATAAAACATGACACAGAATTAAACAAAATGGAAATTAATTTCAATAACATTGGTTCCAATGGTATTGTTGATTGTAAGTCAATTAAATAGTGGAGATTTACTTTTGTTTAAAATCTTAAAAGGTTATCATCTGCTTTATAAGGAATGAAATAAATGTCTGCAATAATAGTGTCCAAACAGCAAAGTTTGCTGCAAAATTTTTATTTCCATGCAACTGTTGTGGAGTTTTTTCCTCAGTAAAAATAAATAAAGGTCAAGTGGAGTAGATTCTATAGCATGAGATGTTTCTGAGAGAAGAATTAGATGGAGTGTTTTTGAGCATCTTACCTACTACCAAGGTGTTGCATTTTGGAACCATGGAATGACATCATTTCTACTTTGCAGTTTTTATTCATTTTAAAACCCAACAGAGGAGGCAATGTTTGGGTATGTCTGAGACCTGACAAGGGTGGGTCTCTGTCTTATTTTTTAAAAGGAAAAAGCACTATTTTTCCCCATCTATTTTCATATATTCTGGATATATTTTAGTACATCATTTCATTCTTCCATTTGGACTTTTTCTATTTACCCAGGGTATAACAGGAAGGAAAAAGAAACAATGCAATCAGCAAGAATTACTGCAGACCAACAGCCTGCAGTGGGTGGAGAGAGGTGGGCAGGGAGCTGAAACCCAGGTGAAAACCAAGCCTTGGTTGAACCCAAGCTGGGACTCACTTCCAAAATGCCTTGGCATTAGTCATCCTGGCTTCTAGAAATGCTTGTACATAATAATGAGAAAATGTTAATAGTGATTATTTTCAGTAGCACAGTACAGCCAAGCCCTCAAAAAGAGGAAGTTTTCATTGGTAAGGCATTTCATTTAAACATTGAAATGTGGTGTAATGTGAAGTATGAAATAAGTTTTGAAAAGAAGCTGATGATTAAGAAGAAATGCAGTGGGCATTTAATAAGTGGAGGAACCGCAAGATAATTAACTGGCATGCATAAAGATTCATGCTTTATACCAAAATTTTAATTTTGCACATAAATGTGCCTGATGTAGGCAGCATTTAATCACCTAGCTGACAGGAGTAACTACTTTCATTTAACCTTGACTGAAGATCATGAATTCTAACAGGTTTAATTGGATACATCATTTAACAGAATGAACAGAGCAAATTTTTCTCAATTCATAGGTTCTGATTGACATGCACCAGCAATAAGGCGTTGCACAATTACAGCTGCTCTGCATTCCTGCCCTGGGCAGCAATTGCCATAGTGATGTGACACTACTGGATCGCTGTGGCACAGGAACTATACTGAATCTCCCCTTGTTTTGAAAAGGGCAATGCTTTAAAAAAAGAAAGAAAGATGGAAAGAAGGGGGGAAAAGAGAGGGAGGCTGGAAAAGAAAGGGGCTTGGACACTTAATTTTTTTTCATATTAATCACATTGATATGCACATCCTGTAAAGGAAGGGGTATGCCTTGTTATCAGCCACATGGAAAATGGGGAAATAATGACATTATCTTTTATCTGTTTAGCACATGTCTCTTCTGAGTGTCAGAAAAGATTGTAGTCAAACAAAACAGACTCAGGAAAGAGGTCTTAAAAGAAAACCATGCTAGCTTGGAGTCTCCAGTCCTTCCAGAGGAAAGGCACTGCACACCAGCTCTGGGGGCGCACACTACCTGCACAGGGAGAGTTGGTCCCTTCACCCAGAACCCAACAGGCACTGGGGGTACAGACCCCAGGTTTGAATGAGAACAGAAGATAGGACTGGAAAGTATTCTCTTTTTCTTTGCTTCACTTTCAAAACCCCAAATGAATCCAGGAAAAAAAAGAAAGGTTTCCTAAATTAAATTATAAACTTCTTCCTTCTCATAAAAAAAAAAACCATATCAAAACTTAGAAAATTGCTCTGGGGACTAAATCTTCTATTCCTTGACCAACCTCAGATGCCTCGGCTGTGTGAATGTTCTAGAGAGAACTTGGTACAAGTACTGTTAGTTTCAGACAGAGGCAAAAAAATGTTCAAGACTTGTCTTGAAAGACTTTCTGCTATAAATCAAACATCCCAAGTTTCCTTAGGACTGTTGCTTTACTTTCCATGGGGCAAACCTGTTCAATGGCAGACCAGGCACCTGGTGGGTGGTGTCCTGGCCCCTCTCCTCCGTGGCTGGCGGTGGATATTCATTCACTCATGAATAGGTCTTACTCTCGTCACCTACTCCTCATGCCCACACCCCAATACTACCCAAATTGGGGGCTTCTTAAGGATACTTATAACTTTCATTGCTGTGTTCTCAGTTCCTGGGATGGTGCCTACCGGCTCACTCAGCCCCTCCATAATTATCCAGGGGATGGGAGTGGGGAGGGTGGGGTTTTAGAATTAAGGACAGAGATACTCTGCTACTCTTCTCCTATTTTTTCCTTCCCTTCACCTTGACTTTCTGCCTTCTTTCTCCATCTTTTTCTCCTGCAGCCCTCCCTTTCTCTTTGCTCAGGCTTGCAAATACATATTCATTCAGCAGAGCATTAGTAGCATGAGCTCATGCCAGGTTGGGTGCTGGGTGCTGGGGCCTCCGAGACAAATAAGATAAAGCTTTCCTTTTGTGGCATTTCACAGTCATGGGGGAGACAGATGAGAAATATGTAATTATAATATAACATTATTTGTATTGTACTATGATGAGCAACAAACTGTGCCAACTAAGGGTGGGGGGGTGGGTGTGCCTACTTTTTGCCTGGGGCTCAGAGAAGCTTCTGCGAAGGAGGTGACATATTTGAATGAGGAGTTGGTTTGGAAGCCTAGAAGGTTAAGCAGAGAAAACAGCATTTACAGGATTCTAGGGTGTGAAATCACATGGCTTATTTTAGGAATGGAAAGTAATTCTGCAAAGCAGCGGGTAGGGCAGAGCTCGGGGGAAGTTTGAAAGGTAGGCAGAGCCAGGCTGTGGAGGTTCCTGTGTGATACACCGAGGGGGAGCTTTCCGTGGGGATCAGCCTGTGTTTTAGAAACGTAACTGACATCAGGAGTGAGGCACGGATTTGAGTGTGAGGTTCCAGGTACCCTGGTCTCAGTTCCTCCCCCACCCTCCCCTCTCTTCCCTGGCACTTCCTGCCTTCCTTTTTTTTCTTTCTTTTCTTTCTCTGTTTCTAGTTCCTACCTTTTTCTTTCCCTCCAAAACGAACTCAATTGATTTCTCAAAGCATTTCTGAGCCATGGGTCTTTGGAATCTGGTCCCACTCAAAGGGAGGGCAGGTCCCCAGATTGTGCTGCCATTCCAACAAGAGTTCTCCATTGGTAATTGGGGACAGGGCAGGAGGAAGAGGGCCTCAAGCAGCACGGATTGAGGTTAGAGACTAGGAAGGCAGTTGAAGGAACATTCTGGGCTGCTCTTCCCCCAAGGCTTTGAGCCATGGAGACTGCTGAGGGGACCCCTCTTCCTAGCCTCCAGCTCCTGAAGCACCTGGCTGAAGAGAGAGCCCATCCATGCAGAGCACCTGCCCTTGGTGCTCGCCCTTCCTCCTGAACTGAAGCTGCAAGTGCTCTGCACAGTGCTCTACCCTACTCACAGTGCCAGGGAGTCACCTCACCCACAGGTATTGCAGTCCCTCCTGGACTCTCCCTTTGCTGGGGCTCCCACTGCAGCAACTCCCAGGAGGATTAGGGACAGCACTAACCTCAGGTCTGATGATATAGAGAGAATTTCAGGAAAAGCTGGGGTCTCTCCCTAACTCCTCTCTGCCTCTCCACAAAATGAGTACCAGGGTCCTCAGTCCTTCGGGCTCAGAATGGCCTCAACTAGCTACACATTCCCTTCTTTTATTTGACCTCACTTGCGCATCCTTCCAGCCTCCTTCATAAAATTGTTAAGTATGTGAGGCCAGGCGCCATGTGTCACTCATCTTCGTACTGCCCTCCCCCTCTGGTGTATAGGACAGTGTCTAGTCCCTGGGCTGTTGTGGGTTGCATAGTGTCCCATCAAAATTCCACATCAAAATTCCAGGATCTCAAAATATAACTATCTGGAGAGTGGGTTTACACAGACCTTTATGTTGTGGCAGAAGTTAAAATGAGGTCATTAGGGTTGGCTCTGATCCAATATGACTATGTTCTTAAGAAAAAGGACTTTTGGCCAGCACAGTGGCACACACCTGCAATCCCAGTGGCTCAGGAGGCTGAGGCAGGAAGATCACAAGTTCAAAGTCAGCCTCAGCAAAAGCGAGGTCCTAAGCATCTCAGTGAGACCCTGTCTCTAGATAAAATACAAAATAGGCTGGGGATGTGGCTAGGTGGTTGTGTATTCCTGATTTCATTCCCTGGTATCCCCCAACAAAAAGAAAAAAAAAAAAAAAGAAAAGACAGACATGCACACAGGCATGAAATGAGGGACAGCTCTACCAGCCAAGGAACAGCAAAGATTTCCAACAGCTGCCGAAAGTTCAGGGCAAGACACGAATATTGGACTTAAATTTTTACAACTATGACACAATAACTTCTGGTTGTGGGAGCCACTGTTTGTGGTTCTTTGTTACAGCAGCCCTAGCAAACTAAAATAGCAGCCTTTTTATCCAATAGATGGTTTAATCAGAAAGTTCTAGAAAGAGCAGAGATCTTTCCTTATTGGGGAAAAATTGACTTCGCCAGCCATGTTACCATCAAGGCAATGTGACGACATTCTCAACAGACTTTGTAACATCTGGTCTTTCCTCCAAATTCAGTTTAATGGTTCAAACTGGCTTGGTGAACCACATCTGTGAGACAACTGTTTGCAAAGAGGGGAGGGAGGGAGGGATATAGAAAATCCAGAGAGTTGGAGGAGGTCCAGGAAAGTTAGGTTATGAAAAGATCAGGGCCAGTCTAAGAAATAATTCTACAAGCCCAAGAAATACTAAGGTACTTTCCTAAGGTAATGTAAACAGTTTTCCCACTACCTCTCAGGCATTTGGCCTCAGTTTACCAATGTGTGATATAGACTGATACTAGCTTAATAGTCCCCAGAAGGACTTTGAGTTTCTCACATAAGTTACATATCTCATTATTTCCAGTGTTAACATTTTTCCATAAATACATCATGAGCAACATTTTACATAATGCTATATCTGCAAATTCTGTCCCAATGTACTGTCAGAGCATGAAGTTTCCCTTCTCCATTGGAAGTTCTTTATGAACATTCAATGACCTGATGATTTGTTGAAAAAGAACACCAAGTCAGAAACACACACAGGAAAAATAGAAGTGTTCTTTTGCTGCCTGAACAATGACTCTTCATGAGCATTGCCTTTCTCTTCCCAGTCTCCCTCTTCTCACCTTCCCCCTCGCCTAAAGAAAACAGACCCCTCTGGAACACACGGAGGCCTTCATTTTCCTACCCATTCCTTCCACTTATCCTCAGTACGCTCCCTGTCATTGCAGACAGCTCAGTGAGGACCCCCAATCTCCTTGGCTTCCTTTCTCCATTATACCCACAGCTGGAAGTTGTACCCTGGCTGGCACTGCCCCGGCTCCCCAGTCCTGGCTCCCTCCTTCTGAGCTGTTGATTCCTCACAGCTCTTCAAATCTCACTTTAAAAGCTTCCCCCAGGTCTGATTTTGCCATCAGCTCTCAATGTAAAATGTTTTGGGACATTTTGTATTAAGTGTGTCATTGGACTAATGGTACACACGAATCAATTGTATTAAATCTTCATGACTTCAGGTAATTCATCTGGGAAAATAACATTCTCCATTTCCCCCTAGGATTTTGAATTTGTCTGTATGTTCTTTTCTTCCCCCTCAGAGCTGTTTTGAACAAAACAACAGAAATTACATAAACTGTCGAATATCCTTTTCTTCCATTTTCCCTACTACACCTTCTCATTGTGCGAATTGGCACAGTCTCCCGACGCTGTTGTGTTTACTTCTGGGCTCACTGTATAATTTAACTTTCTGCAATATAAAATAAGTCGGTGGTGATATTTTTACTTGTTCTGACAATGTCCAAAGTTGTCTCTCACTGTTTTTATTTAAAGGAACTAGACACAAACCTGGCTGCTTTCACCGCCGGCCTCTGGGAGGGCTACAGCTGAGAAAATCCTCTGTCAGGAAGAAGTGAATAGAACTAACAAGACTATTGAGCTGGCCAACAGATTAGTGAAAGGTCTGGAGGTGAGGTCCTACAGGGCAGACTAATGAAGCAGGCTGCAGAAAGCACTTCTTTGTTAGACACTACTGATCTGGCAATAACAGCAGCACTTAGCAAAGAGCCTGATGAGCTGAAAAAATTATGTCATTATCATTCATTTTTTTCATAATAGAAACATGTTTTTGACCTTTACATTTTCTTACATTTTACCATGCTGCGGCCTGTATTAACTGTAAGATTACCTAGTGACTAGCATATTCAAGAAGCCCTCCAGGAAAGGAACAGTCGCTCTTGCCTGAGTATTGACAAATAAAGTTGATGCAATAAAAAAAAAGCTAAGACTTTATTTGGAACAATTAGACAATGCTAATGACAGAGCCCTAGGTTGGTTTACCACAAAGCGCAATGCAATTTGTCCGACTTAGTTAAGGAATATGATAATGCCCTAATTATCTGTCTAAGATGTGCCCTGGATATTACAGAGGAGACAAAGAATAAAGAGTGGCAAACCATGAATTATCCGAAATAATCCATATTGTTAAAGGTTGGCTCCTGAGAAAGTCTGGTCACTGGCAGCTTTCTCATTTGCCATTCATCAATTGTTAATTTAATCTTTTGTATATATTCAAATTTTTTCCCTGGGTTAACATTTGTTGGGAGAATGTCTCTTCCCATTCCCTGCCTTTGGAGGAGGCATGTGTTTTGCAACCAGCCGCTTTCCATGGCTTTCTTTCATTTTGGTAACTGGACTTGCAGTGGGCCAAGAAAGCATCAACCCACTGCTAATTAAACAGATTAATCCAACTGGATATTGTTAAAATAAAAATTGATGAGTGCTTGTTTAGTGCCATTTGAAGTAAAAACTGAAAGGATTTATCGGCTGAGAAGAAAAAGTCTCAGTGTCTTGGACGAAAGCCGGAAAACCTAATGAATTTAAATGTATCCCACCAGGGTAGCCATATTTCTTCTCACTGTGAGACATTGGTGTCTCTCAAATTAATGGAAGTAAATTACTATCTTAATCTGACAAATCTATCACTTTTTATCAAATCACTTTGCCAGCTCCCAAATAGATCAGGGGAAATAGTAGAGGAGTACCAGTGGATTTCTTTCTTTCAAAAAAGTAGTGCAAACCAAGACTGAAAAAGACTGTTGTTCCTGTCTGACTTTCACTCCATTGAATGGAGCTCTTGATGAAAAAAAAATACCTGTGGGAACAAGCTCCGAGCAATTGCCACTCTAAGCCTAGAGTATGGGACCTCTTCCAACATGTCCCGTATCATTCCCTCTGCCCTTTCTGACAAAGAATCTCTGGCCTCTGGAGAACGTTCTCCCAGGACTGGGGACATAGGACGTGAATGGGAACACCTGCCTCCCCTCAGCAGCTTTGGCTTGAAGGCTGGTCCTTCGCCATCCAGACTCACAGGTAGGCAGTTGAGAATCCATATTGCCGTAACCAGCCTGTCAGCAAGAAAATTCTACCACCCCACGGTGGAAATGCTCCCCATGTCGACTCCAAATCTGTGCTGAAATACTTGTGCCATTTATTCTGAGCCATTTTAGAGCAAATGAAAGCATGGGAGACGGTGTAGCGGTGCGGAAAGACGTGCACTTCTGTGCTCACTTCCAGGATGACAGGACCCAGCTTCACAAGTGCCACGAAAACACCGCCATCTCTGCTTCTCTAGCAAATTGGGCAATTAAGGCTTATTTCCTGCAAGTATATCTTTCTTAAGTTGTGTATTCCTAGCACTTAAAAATGTTTTGATATTGAACCCATTAAACATTACCATTCTCAGGATGGAGTTTGCTTCAGAATGTTTCTTCTGCCTGTGTTCTACTTACGTCTTCTTTCAAATTTTCTCTCCTTTCATTTTTCCTTCCCTTCTTCAATACTCTGTCCTTCCAGCCTTATTGCAAAAAAGAAAAAAAGAAAAGAAAAAAAATCTTCCTGTCTTCTTGTTCTTTTTCTTTCTTTCATCCTTTCCTCCTTTTTTCATATTGTTTTCTTTTTAGGTATTTTTTTTTCACTGTATTTTTCTGGGTGAAGAGTAAATCTAATTATTAGGGATTTTTTCCAGAAGACACCTTTTTGAAGCAGACTATTAAGTTTTTGTCTCTTCCTTTGTAAAATACAAAAATGCTCTATTACAATAAGTTGGTGTTTACAGTTTGAAATTTGTGTTTGGAATAATCATTTGTAAGTTCTGAGCATGCCTCTCTCTTTGGTACTATACTAATAGCCACTTCATTATCATTTTAAACAATTCTTTGGTATCACTCATTATGAAATGTAGTTATAAGAATTGTTTTCTCCAAGACCATTTCATTACCATCATAAAATTCATTTAATTAGCATGTTTTGAAAATTAGTACACATGAAAATAATGAAATGCAGAAATTTTACTAAGACTTGTTGCTTTCAAATATACTGTTATCTTTCTGAAGGGAAATTTCAGAGCATGCATAAAAAATAATAAGATTATATATGCTCTTTGATCCAAGAATCCCATTGCTAAGACTTTAAGACTTTAATTTCTAAGGATATTAGAATATGACAGACATTCACTACTAGAATATTTATGATAGCACCGTTTATAAGACTGTAAATTAGAAATGACCTCAGTGTTCTAAAACTGGATGTTGATTGTTAAGGATATTCCATATTATGGAATATCATATACCCATTAAAAATGCTGTAATCAAAGAATGTTTTTATCCTATGGGAAAGTGTTCTTAGTATATTTTCAAGTACACAATGTGGATTACTAAATGAGATTTGTATTGCAATCTCTTTTTGGCAATGTATTGCTGCTCAGCTCCAACTACTTACATTATTTGTTCCACCTTAATGAGCTAGATACTTTAAGCATTCTCTCTTTGTGGAGAGCATGATGTTAAGTTTGAATGTCTCCTTTTGGTTTTCTTCCTGGTTTTACTGCACCACTGCCAGCCACGTAAGCACAGCATGCAGTCCTTCTGTAAGCACTCAGCCCACCCCAATCAGTGATTGCCTGTAGCTGCCCTCCCCAAAGAGACACCACTCACCCCAGACCTCCACCTGTTCTTCCACCAACCTAACTCTTGGTGTTCCAGCTGCCTCTCAGCACCTGCTCTGCAGAGGTATGTTCCCTACTTGCCCAGAAACTGAGGACCAGTCCTGGTCCTGGCTCAGACTAAAAAAAAGTCCTGGGTCATCTCTAATGTGGAATATCATATACCCATTAGAATAATGGAGAACTTCACCATTCAATGGAGCGTCAAACTTCTTCTCTAGTGTGAACCCATCCTGTCTTGGGGAGGGGTCCTGCTTCAAGGTTGGTTGCTCTTCCCTCAGATGTTCTTCCTTAGCCATAGGGTGTTAGTTAGCATTTTCTGTTAACCTCCTGCTTACGCCAGTATTATAGTTTGATAGTTCTTTACGATAAATTTTCCCTGTTCAAATTACTGCATGGTCTCTGTATGCTGGTTAGACTAATAAACATGTGTATGTATGGGAAGAAAGATAAAAGGCAGACAAAAGGTCAAAAACTTAATAGTGGTTAACTCTGGATGGTGTGATTATAGGTTGTTTCAATTTTGTTCTTTGTGACTTATGATATTTTCCAAAATATTCTGCAAGGAGCTTGCTTTTATTTATTTATTTATTTATTTATTTATTTATTTATTTTGTTTCTATTTCTAAAATTGATTGTTATGCAAGCTAAAGTTAAACCTTGATAGTTTATGTTCTTGCTACAAAATTCAGATTCAACACCAAAATGATGATATGAGAATACATTTTCAGCCAACAAATGTATGCAGCTTGCCTGACATTGGGACTACACAAAGTCCTGTAATTCCTACCAAAAGCTGACCTGTTTTTAGTAACCATCCACTCCCAGCTTCCCAAACCTTGGGGATCCACTATGACTCTGAATTTATTTTTTTTTTTGCTCTACGTATGATATTTTAATCTTATTTGTTCTTTTTAGCTATATATGACAGTAGAGTATATTTTTACATATTATACATTCACGGAGTATAACTTCCCATTCTTGTGGTTGTACATGACATGGAGTTCCACTGGTCATGTGTTCATATATGAACATAAGAAAGTCATGTCCAGTGCATTCTACTGTCTTTCTTATTCCCATCCCCTTTGTCTAATCCACTGAACTTCTGTTCTTCTCTCCCCGACCCTTATTGTGATGACTGATGCAAAGGTCTGAAGAATTGCTTTTGTAAATAGTAAGATAATTTTTTAAATACTGTAGCAATCTTGGAAAGTATACCATGCACATTTATTTTTTGCACCCTTCTGTTATTTAGAGATGTGTCTATAGAAACAGCAAACTGACTGGCTGCCATTGAGGCAGAAATACCACAAATGCAAGCAGGATGGTGTAGTGGGACCCCAAGATTCACAGCCCTTGCTACACACTCCTCCCAGTGACAATCAAGGTCCCAAATCAATTTACCTTGAACTAGGAAGCCTATCTCAATGGACCAAACTGGATTCTATGTGCCCTTTAACAATAGAGGATTTTGTCTGAGTGGTTGCACACTAGGATCAAGTCAAGAGATTGGAAGCACAGAGGGGATTCAACATGGAGAATTTCTCCACTCCTGACATTGAAGATGAGGAAGCCAAGTGGCAAGGAACACAGACAGTCTCTGGGAGGTGAGAGCAGCACCCCAGTGGTTGATAGCCACAAAGAAAACACAGACCTCAGTTCCGTGGCCACAAAGAAGTGAATTCTGCCAATAACCTGAACCAGCCTGGAAGCCCAGAACCTCCAGTGGAGAACAAGAAACTAGACAGTAAACAGATGATATCTTATTGCCATCTCAATATTTAAGGATTCAGTGACACAGTCCCTTGAAAGGCCCACAGATGCCTCGGATTTTGACCCTAACTCTCACATGTCAGTGTGGTGTCCTGGTGGAGTGAACCTCCTACACTTCCAACATACGCAGGCTGTTCTGGATTAGGGATTGAAGTTCTGGAATATAGAGCCAATAGACAAATTACTGGATGTACTGGATTGCCTTTCTTTATTCATATCCCTCTAGGACCTGCTTGCCAAGGGTGACTTCATGGAGGGCAAAGACTCAAAAACTGTAATATTCACAAGTTGGGTACAGTTTTGAAGTTAAATAGTCTCCTAATCAGTAATAGGTCTCCATTTTCTAATTCTGTTACTCTTTTAGCTATTCCCTGTCCCATGCCACCCCTCCCTTCTCCTGGTCCTTCTCACCCTTATCTTCCTAGTATAATTTTTCTAATGTTGCTTTTTCCTCTTATTATTTGTGTGTGCTCTTTTGACTCTCCCTCTGTTATGGTTTAGGTATGAAGTGTTTCCCAAAGATTCCCAGGTTGAAGGCTTTGTCCCCAGTATAATAATGTTCAGAGGAGGGGCTTTTAGAAAATGATTGGATCATGAGGGTTTTAACCTCATCAGTGGATTACTCCATTTGATGGATGAATAATTTGGAATAAAGGGACGTGATATAAACTGTAGGAGGTGGGACTTGTTGGAGGAAGTAGGTCACGGGGGCCCAGCCTCTTCCTGTCTGTCTCTCTTCCAAGAGCTGAGTAGCTTCTCTCCACCTCACCCTTCTGCCATAACAGTTCTGCCTTGGAGCCAGCCAACTATCGACTGAATCTCTGAAATCAGGAGCCAAAATCTTCCTCTTCTAAGTTGTTTTTCTCAGGTATTTGTCATAGTGTGGAAAAACTGATTAACACATCCTCTTGTTTTTGCTATAAGGGTAAGAATAAAATGTATAAATGTAATCAAAAACTTTAAGTGATTTTGCCTTTCAGCTTTCAAACCCACCATGAGATTTTGAAATTTGGTTTTGAAGGGAGGGAGGGAGGGAGGGAGGAAGAGGAAGAGAGAAAGAGGGAGGGAAGAAGGAAGACTGAACTCCTAACAGAGGATAGTGATTTGGGAGAGTCCTGAAGAGAAGTCTGTCACTTTGAACTCAGATGATGTCACCAGAGAGAAGAAATGGCTCCCTTTCTGCAGGAGCTGCTGGGCCCCTCCATCCGCCAGCAGCCTTCCTCTGCTCGCAGAGTTGCTTTTATTCCAGTTGCTTGATAGGTATTAATCCTGGTCCACTAATTCTGAATGCCTTTACAAACAGTTATTTCTCTAGTTTCCTATGGCCATGTCAAGAAGAAGGCAAAATAACACTTTATTTCCCTTTCAATAGTTGACTGGGAATTGAACTACAGAAGCCGTGAAATCACAGTGAAGCCCGGTGAGAGGATCAAGTGGGAAGGGTAGCCATGCATGTTTCCTCTGTTGACAAGACTGACATTATGTGTCTGAAAAGTCCTTATTGCCATTTCAGTCCACACTCACTGAGAAGTGAAAAAAAAACTCAAAACCGAGCTGGAGATGAGCTCCTCGCTGGCTTTTGCTCTGCACAGGGCGACGTCCTTGGGAACACTTTCTGCAGTGGAGAAGCTGGAAACAGCCCACCGTGGTCACATGAGTCGGAACGGAAATTAAATTTGCAGGGAATCTATTCAATGAGTGTATGGGTGGAATCATGTCCCCCAAAATGTAAATGTTGAAGTCCTAGCCACGAACTTCGGAATGTGACAGGAGATTACAGATGTCGTTGGATAAGGTGAGTGCCCCCTGGAGTACGGTGGACCCCCTCATCCAACGTTTGCCTGTAAAAAGGTAAATATGGGACAGAGACTCCCATGCAGGATGAACTCCACATGAATACTAAAGGTCATGCTGCCACAAGCCAAGAAAATGTCAGGAGCTAGAAGTATGGGGCCTTCAGAGGAAGTGTGGCCTGCAACACCTCGATTTCAGACTTCCAGCCTCCAGAACCATGAGACAATGAATTTCTGTTGTCCAAGTCCCCCAGGTTGTGACCCTCTGTTTCTTAGGAAACTAATAATGAGGACACTGATTGTCTCTTTGTGGCTTTTAACTGAATGCCCTTGGTGAGCAGTCCATCCTCCCAGTCCTTAAATCCACTTCAAATTACAGAAGGGTTGGAACAGGAGGAAGGGGCAGGGCCACCCAAGGCCTGTTGACCGAGGAGCAAACCAGAGATCTCTGGGTGATGCTGCCCAGACCGACTTCTGCACAACCCAGAAATGAGGTCCCTCACCACCACCATCTCACCATGGTGACTGAACTGAAGAGCCACTGCCCCCATACTTAACGACCTGAGGTCCTATTTCACTGAAAGTGGATGGGGCCAGCAAAGGAGCCACATTGTGTTCATCTGGAGAAGATTATCGGTTTCTGCAAGTGATTGCATGTGCCATGTACATGTTTTAAAACAATGAGACTTGTTCACTAGGAAGTGAGGATTTCATATTTTTCCAGCATAAAATATTAAAAAGCAAATATGTTAACACTATTTTTCAAACTATACATTTCTCACAGTTGCCTAAATATAGTTTCTGAATGCTTTACTTCTCTTGCCCATTCTGGGGACATCTATGTTATTTTTAG
Source organism: Glaucomys volans (assembly GCA_020662805.1). Lineage (NCBI taxonomy): Eukaryota > Metazoa > Chordata > Mammalia > Rodentia > Sciuridae > Glaucomys > Glaucomys volans. Next base: position 216,044 of record JAJEJO010000923.1, read on the forward strand.
CAACTCACCATTTTGAATCACAACTGTCAAATTCCTAAGTTTTTTCTTCTTTCTGAGCAGAGGACTTCGTGGTGATATCAAATTAGCTCTTTAAAGTTTGCTGGGCATTTTGTATATTTTTTTTCTGACACTGATTCTTGGGTACACTGTGGTTGGCTATGGTATTAATTTGTTTAATTGTATTCCATGAACATAGAATTAAAGTCACTTGATGTTAGCATGTAGTTTTATGCAAATATATACAAAGTATATGCAAGTTACCCTTCAGTTTACTATAGGAATCCTACCTTCCATTTTAAGATACTACCAGTTCTATATTTCAGAAGGAAGTTAAACTTTTAGAAGGGCATAAAGAAGTGTAGCTTTCCTTTTCATTATTCACAACAGACTTGGAAATGGATACAATTCATCTTGTATTATTATTATGCTTTTAGATTTGCCATAGTGCAAAGGAGAGTGGGTGGACCAACCAGAGACAAAATGGGTCTTGTGCTTATGTTGTGATCCCAGGTTTCTCAGACTCTTGGCCTGCATGAATTCATTCTGTCTGATTCGTCAGTTTCCAGTACAAAGGAGTAACAAATGTATGAAGTAAAATCAGGGGTGCCTTCAGCAAAATGCAAAAGGGACACTTCATGGAGATAAAAAAAAAAAAAAACTAATAGAGAGGAAGGTAGGTTTAAGATGTATGGTCATTTCCAACACTTAGATAAGTAAAGAAATTTACGAAGTGTTCTGTACATGATTGAGCAACTTCTAACCAACCTCAGTTTCTTCTGGATTTTTCTTCTTTTATCATTCTGTTATTTCTTGAGAACCACCCACACTTCTGCCCCAGGAACCTCTTCAACATGATGTCATTTGACTTCCCCAGTCTTCCTGAGAAGCCTTCCATAACCCAGGGACAAAGGGAGAAAAGGAGTGGACAAATTAGAGAAACTCCTTCCCACGACAGCAGAAGCCATTCCAAGAGCATGTCTTCTAGAAGTGGCCATGGCATTCATTCTCCAGTCTTCCCTGGATAGAATACCTGAGTTTGTTAAAGCAGTTTTTTTCTTTGAATCTATGGAAAATTGAAGTAACCTTGCAAAACATGAAGGATGAGGCATCCTAGTTTGAATCAGATGTTTGTCTCAACTCAGAACTTGGTAGGAAATATTCAATCAAGAAGTTTTGCCAGGCGTGGTGGCGCACGCCCGTAATCCAAGCAACCTGGGAGGCTGAGTCAGGAGGATTGCGAGTTCAAAGCCAGCCTCAGCAATTTAGCAAGGCCGTTAGCAACTCAGTGAGACCCTGTCTCTAAATATAATACAAAATAGGGCTGGGGATGTGGCTCATTGGCCAAGTGTCCCTGAGTTCAATCCCTGGTTCCAAAAAAAAAAAAAAGAAGTTTTGTTTTCATCTGAACAAGTCGATTGAAGATTTGTCTAGGGCCATTGGCTACTCTCACCTATGTATTATTTTGCCTATCATTTTGGAATTTCTGAATATATATAAAGACCCCTGGAGACTCAAGCAGGGGTAGTGATGTGCATGTAAAAATCCAGAAAAATGCAGTGCTGTATATTTCCTGTCTTTATGACTCATCATGACAGGTTGAAATAGTTAATGCTGCCCTAAAAGAGAGCAATTTACTCTTGTCTCTTAAGTAAGATCAGGGCCAATAAACTGTTACAAAGTGTAATGATCAGGACATACATATAACTCCACTCAAGGATAATGTTCTGCACATAACTCATGCAGTTAGTTCTGATCAGTCCCCTTCTTGTGAACATACAGTGCTAATAGGTCTACTGTGGCCTTTAAATTTCCACCCACATTTTGATGCATACGTTCACCAGAAAGCACAAATTATTAATCAGAGTAGCCTTTTATGTGCTTCTGTTATTTGTACCCAGGATCATTTGGAGTACAAAACAAGAGGAATAAAATTCTGAGGTTAAATAATGCCCAGTTTGCCATATAAGATTGAGAGAAGGGGAAAAAGAAGATGAAACTTTTCCCCATCTACTTACTTCTAGGACTCTGCTCTGGTTTCAACTTTCTGGCTGCCTGTTGCTAGCATATCATGTGAAATTAGCTATCAGGCATTTGAAGGTGAAAAGCTGATTTTACAGCTCATTGAAGTTCTAAGGGATGCACTGCATTTAATTAAGATAGTTCTTTACATAGGGTTTAAAAATATTTATAATGCTTCGCAGGCTATCAACAGGTGAAGTTAACCAAACAATTGGAAAAAAATTGCCTCCAGACAATAATGGACCAGTCAAAATTTTACATACAATTTTCACATATGTACACACATACAAAAAAATCTTCTTAAAAAAAGTGATAGGGTGGAAAGAAAAAAATTACATAGATAAGGAAGAGTAGTATTTTTAAAACACAGCAAGTGTTCAATTAAAGCTGATTTAAAATGCACCATCAAATGGATTTAATCACAGGGAAGAGATTACCAACTAGGAATGGAGGCTGTGCAATCTAGAAGATAGGAAGTGGGTGCGGGGGTTGGATGAGTTTTTAAGACATCTGGACACCTGTCACCAGGCAGCTTCCTGTGCACATGCTTGGGTCCCTAGTTTACCTCCTCACAGCCTAGAACAATGTTTCCTGTATGCCTCTTAGCTTTGACATTGAAGAATTTTGATTACACCATAAGTAAAAACATAAATAAGGAAATTTTTTGTGACTCTCTAATATAAGGGAGAAAAGTAAGTGGTTGTGGTTTTAGAAAGTTTGAGAGAATGACAAGGAAAATGATGCTATCCAGAAATAAAGATCCACAATCTCTTATCTCAATTCCTTTGCACCAAATGCAATTCAAAAATGGAACTGCTAGGCATTTAGAATTATAATTCAAAACACATGTCATATATTACGTAATGCCCCCACTGGAGTCTGGGCAGCACTCCATAATCAAACATTCACATTTCTGCAGCTAAATATATAAACATTTATACCAAATGGGATAAACAAGAGTGATCAGTGGCCTCATATCTGGTCATGCTACGTTTTGCTGCCAAGAGAATTATGCAATGATTTCCAGCTTTTAGATTTTTTTTTTTAATTTCAGAACTGTGGCAGGGGGGATTATGTCCCTATACTCCTCTTTCCAATGCAGCATCACATGCAAATTTCCCGAGCATCAGTCAATGATGTACTAACATTAGTGGAAAAAAGGTGATAACACCCCCTCTGAAAATGAAGCAGCGAGGGTTTGAAAAGTGAAATGGTTTGGCCCACGTCTTGTGGTCGGCTCTTGGCACAGTGAAGGGCTGATGATCAAATAGTGGGAAAGTACAAGAAAACATCACCCCAGAACTATGGTCAAGGTCCAGCTCTCAGAGGAAAGGTGACGACCTCATCACCTGCCCCTGCCTCTCCCATGAGCACCTTCCCCCATGGTACTCCAATTGCCAGCCTAGGAGTAAAGCCCACGAATCCTCTTGCATGTGCAGAGAAATTTTTAAACATTTTTAAAAGATACTAATTGTTTGTCTGATCTTTCTTATGGTTTAGATATGGGGTGTCTCCCAAAAGCTCACGTGTGAGACAATGCAAGAAAATTTAGAGCTCAAATGATTGGGTTATGAAACCTTAACCTAATCAGCGTGTTCTTCCCCTGAAAGGAATTAACTGGATGGTGACTGTAGGCAGGTAGGGTATGGCTGAAAGAGGTGGGTCTTCGGGGGAGTGCCTTTGGCATATATATTTTGTGAACTGAGCTTAGTCTCTCTCTCTCTCTGCTTCCTGGTACCATATCCAGAGCAGCTTTCCTCTGCCACACCCTCCGCCATATTGTGCTGCCCCATCTCAGGTCCAGAGCAATGGAGTCAACCATCTATGGACTAAGACCTCTGAAACCATGAGACCCAAAATAAACCTTTCTTCCTCTTATTATTCTTGACAGGTCTTTTAGTCACAACAGTGAAAAAGCTGACTAAAATAATCTTCCAGAAAGTGATAAAGTTTTTCTCTTTACTTTTTATAATTTCTAAGTAGAAGAGTAAAAAAGACAGACATTTCTTTTATACTTGCTCTGAATACCAGCTCCCTACTTCAACTACATGGCTAAAAACTGAGGTGAAGGAAGAAATATAACATCAAAAATGAAACAAAACCTAGGAGAACACTCCTTCCCACAGCGTAATATGCCCAGAAGTGGAAGAAGAGGTGACTCTGCAGCAGAGAAATCTAATCAAGTGCTTCCCCAGCTGTGTGACCAAGGCCAACATTAACAGGGATGGGTCATGCTCAGAGTATGTGCCCTTGACATGATATAATGGGAATGGCACTTTACCTCTGTGGTCTTCCCCTGCCCCCCAAAATCAGTCTAATCATGAGAAAGATTTTTTTTTTAATTGAAGGTTATTCCACTAAATACCTGACAAGTACTCCTAACAAGTGTCAAGATCATCAGGAAAATAAGGAAAATCTGAGAAGGAAGTCCAGAGGGGCCTAAGGAGTCTCAGGGATTAAATGTAACGTGGTGTCCAGGATGGAATCCTGGAAGAGAAAAGGGACATTCATTAAAAACTAAGGGACTCCAAAGAAAGTATGAACATAGTTAATAATAATGTGTCAGTGTTGGCTCATTAGTTGTGACAAATGTACCACACTAATAGAAAGTATTAACAGCAGGGAAACTGGAAAAGGATATACAAGAACTCCTTGTACTATCTTTGCGATCATTTTGCAAATCTAAAACTATTCTAAAATTAAAATTTATTTTAAAAATTACTATACGTAATATGCCAAATATATATAATTAGACAGTAAATTGGAAAAAAATTTAAATATGTGAAATATATTTCTAGATATTTTTCTAAATAAAGTATACAAGTACAAAATAGCTTAACTTACAGAAATATTAAAATATCGTTCGTTGTGATTTATAAAATGTAATTTCTAGATAGTCTCATTTATTGTGATTTTCATTTTTCCTATTAAATTTGGAAATAGAAGACTATAGATTTGGGGGTTGTATAGGATTTTATTTATCTTTATGTTTCACATTCGCAAATATCATTTATGTAGTGGAGGGCAGAGTAAATGCCTCTGAATCCTCAGGTCTCCAAGGCACTCTCCTGCCCACAGGTTGCTAGGTATCTGCAACCTCAGGTGCTGAGGACCATGGCTGGTGAGCTTGACCTCCCTTCTCTTAGACAAGGTGTGTGGGAGCCTTAGTCTCTGTCAGGCTGTAGCATTCAATATTAATGCAATTGAAGACATTCCTCTCCAAACCACAATTAATGTGCCTTTTAAAGGCATTAAGAATATTTTTAACTTACAATAACTTTAGGACAAAACAGAACTGTCAGAGTTAATCTCTTCTCATCCTCTTAAACACACCCTAGGATTATAGAACCTTCTCCTTCAATAGAGGATTTTGATTGGTCAGAAACCAAACAGAGTTGTGTAGGGACGGATTATGTCACTTGGTTTCTCTAAAGTCGGATATCATAATCCCATGCCTTCTAAAGGATTTGCTAAGTACGGTCTCCTTGACTCATCCAAAAAGAGGGCTCAACAAAGTAAGGAAGAAAAGAGGGGTCAGATATCATAAAGATAAAAGGAAGATCAGGGGAGTGGAGGAAGGAGATAGAACAGGCAGAGGAGGGATGGAAAGGGAAGGAAAGGCAGAGTGAATTTGATCAGACAACACTATGTGCACATACCACGGTGAATTCCACCTTTATGTATTTCCATAGAGCACCAATTAAAAATAAATAAATTAGTAGTGGAAGGAAGACCAGTAGGGGAAGGGGAGTAGGAGGAGAGAGAGGAGAGAGAAAGAGGGGGCACCAGGGACTCAAATGGAGTAAATCAAATTCCGTGCATGCATGATCATATCAAAATGAACCTAACTATTATGTATAAATATAATGCACTAATAAAAGCATTAAAAAAGCAAGGAGACTCAGGTTGGGGTGTGGCTCAGTGGTAGAGCATGTGCTTAGTATGTGTGAGGCTCTGGATTCGACTCCCAGCACAAAAAAGAAAAAAGAAAATCAAAACCAGAAAAGGGCGCATGGAACCCATTGCTTTGGAAGCCCTGTGACCCTAAAGACAATGGACAGAAGGATTCGGCTTATAAAGACCATCTAGGTCTTCCTGGGTTAGCAGTTGCAGAAACACGGACGGCTTCCTCCTCTGGCACTGTTGGGACTTCTGTAAAGCGCAGACAGCCCGGCCTCCTCCTCTGAGGCCCCGCGATGACTGTTCTGGGGAGCCGGGGCCCCGCCCCTTTCTTGCCCGCAGCGGCGCTCGCAGCGGGGACTTTCTTTGTGTGAACAGACTGTGCTCCCCGTATGCCTCGTCATGCCAATAAAGTCACTGGGAGGAGGAGTTGTGACAGGTTAGGAATGCCTCGGGAACAAAGAGGGGAATTGTGCCCCTCTCCTCTGCTTCTTTGAAAGGTTTGATCCTTCTGTGCCAAACGGAGAACTTCGACTCTCCTACGTCTTCATTTGGCAGGACAAAGGGTAAAAAGATTACAACTTGAAAACAAGACTTTGTCCAGAGTAAAATCAGCCTTACCGTTACCTTCTACTCTTTGCTTCACCCCTGGAAACACTGGCATAATCCACACACCGACCCAGGCAAAAGGCTGAAATCTATGAGGTGGCAAAGACCTGAGAAGCCCATGGGCCTCCTGAGTGCCCCACCATCTCCCTTCTGGCTTGAAACCTTCCATGCTCTATGGAACCCTGTTTCTCCCCAAGGGTCTGCTGTACCATCCCCTCTTCTATGAAGTCTCCGTTTATCTCAATCCATCCCTTAGTCTGCTTAAGAAATTCATAACTCCTGGGCTTTTCTTCTCTCCCAGTATCACCTTGCTCCGTCTGATTACATTGCATTGTGATTATTTGTTTTCCTTGTTTTTTTTTTTGTAGCAGACCAGGAACTGCTTGTCTTATGCACTTTTCTATTCCCTTGCCTAACTTATGCCTGGCACAGAGCAGGCACTTGATAAATTCTGGTTAAATAGATGAACAAATAAATGAGTATTAGAGGCAGCAATTGCAGGTTAAATCCAGGGATGATGCTTGTAATGAATTCTTAGAGAAGAATAGCCTCTCCACTAGCCTTGAAAATGAGTTATGACAGGTCTGAGGCTAAAATCGAACTCTGGTTTACTAGTTATTGAACTAGAAGGGAGCAAATGTCCACAGTTTGTTCATAAAGCATAAGCAACGACTCTGCAAGACCCTAGGAAGGCTTTTGCTTTCCTAAGAAGCAGAAACACACAATGCCTCCTTTCTACTCTTTGTCTTAAGCAGTTTTCTATTTCCAGTGCCAAGTTTAGTATCTGGCACAAAGCAGGTGTTCAGATGGTATTTGATGAGTGAATGTGTTCATGAATGAGTACTAGGGGCAAGAATTGCAGGCAAAACCCAACACTGCCATGAATGTGGATGTGATGGTTGGTACTGCAGGAGACATTTTGCTACCAAGAAGAAAAGACTGAATATCCTAGGTACATATTGTGGGGCTGAACAGACCTCAGCACCATTCATCTCTAAACTTCTTGTTATGAGAGAAAAAAAAAAAAAACCCTACTGATTTAAATCACCATTACCCTTTTTTTCTTTTCTTTTTTTTTTTTTTTTTTTTTTTTTTTTTGTTTGGTTGGTTGGTTGGTTGGTTACTTGCAATAAAAAACCTTCTAAACACTACAGAGGTCAAATTCTTTTCATCATTGCTGTCTTACTGTGTTCAGACCACCTTCTTCTATGGGTGCATCTCATAGTATTAAGGGATCTCATAGTTCCATGGAGAGAAAACTTGAGATTTTCTAGATCTATAAATGTCTGCATTAAGCCTTCTGGTATAATCTAGTTGTTCACAAATGTATCTGAGTCACACAAACAAAATGTTTTATTGCAATGTATATATATGCTATATATTGGAGGTTTGGATAAAGTATTCAGCAGTCGAGGCTAAACTCTCACTAGGTCTTTGTCACTCCAAGTTTTGGAAATAAAACCACTGAGAAATACAAATAAGTAAAATAAAGTCTTCATTGTTTTATTTCCTTGTGAAATTGTTTTATACAATTCAGACAAAAAATTCATTATTATCCAAGTTGAGTCTCTCAGAGCAGATCAAAGTTTCATGTGAGCAGCTCGTTTCCTCCAGAGGAAACAGACTCACTGCCTTGCCTACGACCTTCCTCCGTCTCCCCACGACAAGCCTTCCTATTGAATCTCCCCACAACCAAAGGTGTAGATGGGACTGTCCAACACTCACCAGGGACGGTCTGTAATCTCACTGATGAGTTACCCATTGGACTTTCATTTTTGTCCATCATGGTCTTCTGAGACAAATAATATCTCACTCAGCTCTCCTGACAGGTGTCCCATTTTCTCACATCTTTAAATAATGACCTGAGGTTGAATATGCACACATTTGAGGAGCTGGTGCTTTACAATGAACTAGAACACTGCACTCCAGCTTTTTCGTCTGCATGGGCCCTCCAGAATTGCTCCTGCATGCATATTTCTGGAAGGCAGGACATTCCACAGATCTCCAAGGGGCTAAAGTGAGCTTTCTATGATCAGAAATAGCACTTTGGGTAGCAACGTTTTCTCAATATAGAATTCCTTGAGCTATATGACAAAGTATTTTCCTTTCATCAAGAAAGACAGTTTATAGCCACGATGCAGGTTTCACCATCTAAAGATAACAGATACCCCAGGAAACCTGAAGCAAGTATTATATATTAACGTTTATGTCAGTGTCTGTATTTTATGTTTTTAAATTTTTTTCCATATTTTTATTGGTGCATTATAATTATACATAATGGTGGGATTCATTGTTTCATATTCATTCATGTGCACAATATAATCTGGCCAATATCATTTCTTAGTAATTTCCCTTTTCCCCTGCTCCATACCCTTGGTCCCTTCCTTCTATTATTTCTAACTGGTATCCAAAGACACTAAATGTCTCACCTGATTATCCACAGTTAGTTAATGGAAAAGCAACACAGATGCCCTAATTCATGGTCCAATATAGCCTTTGAACTAGTTCCTGCTACCCTTTGTAGGAAACTATGGATCTACTCACATTTACCATTGCCTTGTGTTTGACTCCTGTGCCTGAAATACTTTCCCCACCTGCTCTTGCCTGAACCAGCCCATGGGGGACCAGACAGGTGTGAAACCAATGCTTGCACATAGTAAGTGCTTAGTAAATACCACTTTCTTTCCCTCCTTTCCCCTTTTTTATATTTTGTTTTGCATGAATGAACTATTAACTAATAAATGACTGTGTGTGACTGCTACCCAAAACTAGACATTACACAATTGTTGCCTGCAAAAAAAAAAAAAAATTCAAATTTCCTCAAATCTGGTAAGTCATAACAGAGTTGTCCTTCAAAAACTTCCTGGAAAAATGTAGATTTTTAAATGTAGTAAGCCATCAGGAAGGGGTTAAAGCAATAGGTAAAAGGGGAGCCGAAATACATGTGCACAGGTATCTTTAAGGGGTCATGCCTGAACCTTTCAGGATGAGAAAAGAAAGAACAAAAGCACAAGGTCGGGCAGCAGGGAGCGCAATGCTTGGGTCGGCCACACCATATGGACTCACTGGACAAAAACCATCTGGAGCACGACAGATTGCTTCAGGCTGCAAAGCTGCCAGGCCACAGGATTTCTGGGATTTTTCTCTATTCCCTTGAGCCGGCTACAGATAAAATTTTAAGCATAGTCCTAGTGATTATTTTTATCTTTGGGATGTAAACTGTATATCCTTGACCGAAGGAGGCAAAAGGGTCTCAACTTATCCATCTAACCTTGACTGAAATTCTAGAAAAATATCTCTTGGTGGGCAGGAGAGGGGTGAAAGGTCAAAAATTCTGAGAAACACATTACACCATCCCTCTCCAGGAGATGTATAATGCGAAGGGCAATTGAAAGGCCAGAAGACATATTTCATTTGAGAAAAAGAAATCTTGTTTAATCTTGTGATTTATTTGAATCACAGAAGTTTTTTAAGCTTGCATTTGGGAAAATGCTGCTGTCCAGCAATGGGAGATTAGGCCTCTGTTCTAGCGCTCCCCCCCCCCCCCCAGTGCTTCCAGGCCCCCGACACTTGGAGATGTACAAATGTAAAGCAAGGACCCACCAGTGTTCCTGGGAAAGACCAGATGTAAATGATTCTGACTGGGAAGTAAGGTGTCTTTTTCCAGTAACTGAGTACAGTTTTTAAAGGGAACTTAGCTTGAGCAGATTAGGTTTCCTTACTAAATGTGAATTTAGACAACAGAGATTCCAGATGAGCTGTGAGAAGCGCCCTCACCCTGGAGGAAAGGAATTGCAGAAGCCAACCTGGACCCTCTGCAAACATACCCCAAACCAGAGTGACTGACCTAAACTTTGAGAAATACATTGGACCATTGAATTCTGAAGTCCATTATGTGGCAAAGGGCAAGGTCACAGGGATGGGGCTGCTTCTTAGAGAAATGAATATTCTCCTGTAACATAGTCTTGGAAAGAGACCAAATCTTATGCAGAGAAAAATGGATGTTAATCTAGATGAAAGAGAAAGCCTTTCCTTTCCCCTGGTCTGTTTGATACTTGTCACTCTAGGGAGGGAAACAGCCATGCTATGTGTAAGACGCAGGACCCACTTATCTTCCCACTGACGGAAGATAAGGAGGTCCTGTAACACAGCTGCTGACAGAATCTGAAAAGGAGGGTCCCCAAGAGGGTGGGTACACTTGTGATGGATGGGGTGCCAGAAACAGAGCAGTCCTGTCTGCAGTCCTGGCCCTTGGGATTTAATTCACTTCCTGTACTCCCAAATTCTCCCATGTTGCAGCCCCATGTCAGCTTCCACAGCGGGGTTGTGGGAAGCATTGGTGTCCACACTGAAGATGAAGCAGGTCAGAGAGAACAACAGAGCAGGGCACTGACCATGAAATGGGGAACCAGCAAAGCATGCTTGAGGTTGGATGATCAACCAGGACAAGTACTTGGAAATGACAAAGCTGGCTAAGCAAAGTGGGGACCCGGCTGAAGTTCACAGCGACACCAGAATGAAGAATCTGGAACATTCGAGATACACATTCAATTGAAGACCTTGCTCGTGTGTTTTTCTGATAACAATAGCTCTAATGAGAATATCATCTTGACGGAACGACCTATCATCTGTATTCTTCATGGCCAAGGATGGCAGCACAAGTGGAAATGATCATTTCTGAGTGACTTAGAGAAAGTCCAAAGGAGGCACCCAAGGCAAGAAAAAATATGAGAGTGGAGAGGAGAGTCCTGTATCTCCACTTACCTGTATTTCCTGTATTTCCACTTATGGAAATAACCGCATTTCAGTGTTGATAAGAAATCATCGCCTGAGTTTTCAGAATCACCTTAAAGTCAAGAGCATGCTGGGCCCGTGGTGGCCGTCCTCTCGATGTTAGTTGAGAGTCCTCCTGCCTTTCTGTTAACAGGTACCACAGACATTTTTGAAACTCAGAGTGTCCCCAACAGTTACAAGATGAGTTTCCTCTTCTTTACTAAAGAAGGCTTTCTAGGACAAAAGGCCCTCAAGATCCCCACCACCAGCAAGAAAGTGATCCCCTGTCCAAACAAACCTGAAATGGATTTTGTGTTTTGAAAATCGTCATTGTAATTTAGCTGTCCTATGTGAAGAGTAGTAATGAATATAAGTTCCATATCAAACCAATATCCAGCTGAACGAAATATTCTAACTCTTCAAAAAGAAGAGGAAGAAGAAGGAGGAGGAGAAGAAGGAAAAGAAGAGAAGGAAGAAGAGGAAGTGGAAGAGGAGGGAGGAGAGGAAGAGAAGGAAGAGGAGGAAGAGGAGGAGGAGTCGTCACACTCAGAGCATGCGGCCTGATGGGGAGTTCTGGGGACCAATTTGTTTACATTCAGAGACTAAAACACCTTTTTAAAATGCCAAATATGTAGGATATAAAGAGAAAGAGCAAGGTGAGTGCAATTAGCAAACAGAAAATAGGGGACAGTAGAATTTTGGCATTTGTGTTTGACCTCATGTAGAGATAAGCAGGGCTGAGTCAACCGAGCTTGGGGACTTCAGGTCCAAGGCTTGCCCTCCATGGCTGTGCTGCAGAATGCCGGAGGGAGGCACACAGTACAATTGCATTTAAAGAGACATTACAGTCCACTGTCAGTTTTATGGCATCCATGAAAATAATTTTTCCTACATCTTTGAACAGGTCCTTTGCTGGTGTTTCTCGATGGTCCTTCACGTGGAGTAGGGAACATGCATGACATGTAATACAGTAATGTTGTGTGTAGATTACTTTTTCAAACACTTTTCATTAATGCTATTACCTATGCAGTTTATCTGAAAATGAAAGAATTGATTATTTGTCATATGAATCCCTATAGAGAAGCCTTTGTAAATGACCTGAATTAAAGAAATTAGAGCCAGGTGTGGTGGCGCACACCTGTAATCCCAGTGGCTCAGGAGGTTGAGGCAGGAAGATCACAAGTTCAAAGCCAGCCTCAGCAACTTAGCCAGGGCCTAAGCAACTCAGCAAGACCCTGTCTCTAAATAAAACATAGGAAGGGCTGGGGATGTGGCTCAGTAGTTAAGTGCCCCCTGGGTACCAAAATTTTTTTTAAAAAGTTAAAAAGAATGAAGAAAGCACGATAAATGAGGAGTGTGTGTGTGTGTGTGTGTGTGTGTGTGTGTGTTTGCCCTCTCGCATGCGCACACATGCATTTGTTTGACAGAGAGATTAAGGAACCATTCGGGGGAAATGAACTTATATCAATTAAAAATGACTCTAGTGGGCTGGGGATATAGTTCAGTTGGTAGAGTGCCTGCCTTGCAAGCACAAGGCCCTGGGTTCAATCCCCAGCACTGCAAAATAAAAAAAAATAAAAAAATAAAAATGACTCTACTGAGAGAAAACAGCTGAGGAGAGCTATGTCCCTGCAAACCCTCAGGGAAGGAGAGGCTCAGTTCCTACCTGGAGGTTGGAGGAAGAAAGTGAGAGAGCAGCAGTGAAGCAGGGAGGGCCCAGGTCCCCAGCTGTGTCTACCTTGCTGTGCAGAGGTCGGGTATCTCTGTGGATCTGAATGTTTTGCGTGAAGTATCTTACCCAGGGCAGGAGCTCTCCGTGCAGACTCACCAGTCTCAAACCCTGAGCAAAACCAAGTGTCCTGTGCAGACTTCGACCTCAACTTGTCGTCCTGTGGTGATTCCGGAGGAATTTCAGGAGAACCAGTTTTCCCCACACCTTCTCAAAACCCCAGAACCTCTCAAAAGTCCCAGAATTCATTCAGCCCCAGACATTCTTTGGTTTTTTGACATCTTGAGTAAATGACTGACAGGCTCTGCTTAATGGTGATGGTATTTACCTGTCTACCCATTAGTCATTCATTCAATAGCCTGGCACTGAACATCCCTTTGTAGCTCTGGGAATGTAAAGAAAAGCTAAACTCTACTCTCTTTTTGGGAACAGATGATGAAGTAGCAACAACAGCGTTACAGTGTGGATCTGAAATGTCCCCCCAGGGTTCATGTATGGCAGACGCGGTCCCCAGCTGGTGGCACTGGGAGGTGGCAGAAACTTTAGGAGGGGGAGCCCATTGTTGGAGGAAGTGGGTCACTAGGGCATGTACTTGAAGGGCATATCTCATGCTGAGACCCTTGCTCTCTTTCTCTCTCTGCTGCTCTGTGGCTGTGGGGACAGCCATTTTGCTGGTCCATATGCTCCCCACCATGAAACTCTGCCTCACCTCAACCTCAAATTTTCCTCAAGAGAAAAAAATTCCTCCCCCAGGTGTAGTTTCTGAAGTGCCAGAGGAATTTCTGATTGGTGCAGCTTTAGTTGCCCATTAGGGACACATCACTATGGCAGGCCAGTGGCTTCCATGACGAGCACAGCTTGGCCAGGACCTGCCTGATGATCAAATACTTCACACAGACCAGGCGGGGTGTCCTGCAGAAGCATGAACTCCCCATATGCCTCATATGGGATAGAACAACTCCCCAAAGAAAAGGGGTGCTATTTCCAGAAGATGGGAGGAGTCCTAGGAGCACAAAGCAATAAACACACCCCAGGTCAGGTCTCCCCAAAACCATTTCAAGCTCCCAAGTGTCCATGGATTCTTCTGGTCGGGCGTTCATTTCGCAGCAGCCAAGTCAACATGACAAGCCTCGTTGTGAAAGTAGCTCCTAACTGGATGCCAACAGTGCGGGTTCCTTCAGTCTGCTCGTGAGTTCCAGCCTGTTGTGGCAGCTCTGAAGTACAGCAAGGAGGAAGACTGCAGGCAGAGAAGCAAAGCTGAGCTCCACCAGGGATGAGCCCTGCACTGCTTGTGTCTTCAAAGCTGCAGTCAAGGCCAGTGACCTAGCTGAGCCTGAGGAGGATGAACTAGGGGACATAGTGAGTGCTCAAGTTTGCTGAAGCAGTAGCATTTTATGGGGTTAGGAGTTGGAGGCTTGAGACAGGAGAGCATCAGAGGTGTTGGTGGTGATGGGAACTGAAATGGGCAGCATGATTGAAGTGGCAATAAGAACCCCCTCATCTCTGTTTTACCCAAGCAAAGGGGAAATTTCTCTATGTCCCTTTGGGCACCATATTAGATAGCTTTTCATCACTATCACGAGATACCTGAGACAATTTATAAAGAGAAAAGGTTTATTTGGGCTCACAGTTTCAGAAGTTCCAGTCCAAGGTGGAGCAGACCCATCACTCTAGCCTCTGGTGGGCAACTGGCGAAGGCAGGGAGCACATGGCAGAGTTACATACCATGTCACCAGAAATCAAAGAGAGAAAGAAGCAGGGGTCAGACTCCCACTGTCACCTTTAAAGCATGCCCACAGTGACCTGAGGATTCCCACCAGGTCCCATCTCCAAAGGTCCTACCACCTCCCAGTAGCACCTCCTAGTGACCAAGCCTTAACATATGGATCTTTGGGGGACACTCAAGATCTAACCTACAGCAGATACCATTCCTCAAGATCCCTCTTTCACTCTTCTCCACCTGGGAGCTTCTCTTGACCCATCATAACTGTCCTTACCTCTGAACTTTTACTTATTTTCCTTTTTTACACTTTGTGTCACTCACTAGATTGTAACCTCCATGAGGGCAGGGATTTTTGCCCTTGTGTTTCATTTCTGTGTCCCCTAAAAGAATGCCTGTTATAAAATTGGTACCAAATAATTTTTGTGACATTAATTTATTGGTGGACTAAATGCACAAGAAGGAGACTCAATCTCAAAGGGATTGCCATTGTGAGAGAGACTGCTTTCAGCAAAGCACCCTGGGCTCTCCTCTCCCCTTCATTCCTGCCCTGGGAGGTTATAGTGATGTACAGATTGCAGGGGCCTTTGGTCGTCCTCAAGAACGAGCTGCCTGCAGGAAGCTCTCCTGCTCTACTCCAAACCCTCATGTGTGTCCAGTGGGGCAGACGTTGAGCAGCATTGCCAGGGCTGGGGGCAGGAGTACTTCCTTCTATCTCCTGCAGATATGTCCTATTCCCAGTACCAGCTTGCCCACTAGCCAATGTGATATTTGGATCCTATCCTCAGCTAACTCTTACTTTATTTCTCTATTGGTTCAAAACTGTTCCCTGCTGGGTTTTCCCTCCAGCTCCTAAAACCACGAGTAGTAAGAATGGGCTGCTACAGAACATCACAGGATGCCTGCCCTGCTGTAGGTTGAATCCCAGAGAAAACAGACTTTAAGATGCTGCAATTTGCATGCAAGGGGTTTTGGGAGATGCTCTCAGAAGCAAAAACCTGTGAGGCAGAGAGAGGAGGAGTTGAACTTTGAGGCAGAGCAGCCTGGGCCAGTACCACATGGCTCTGGAGTTGGCTGTGCCTGATCCTGGGTTCTTCCTCCTCTATGACCAGTTACTGAATGTGGAGGCCACCAGGCAGAGAAATGTCACCTTGGCCAAGGACAAATCCCTCCAGGTCCTGAAGGGGATTTGTAGGGGAACCTCTGAGTCAATCCCCACACCATCCCCCAATGGAGAGCCCTGCTGTTGTTTGGAGGAAGCCATGACAGTGGTGTGAGCCAATGAGATCGTGATTAAGTTTTCGGCTGAACTGGAATCCTATCTAAGCCTGAGGACCTGCAGACCTATTAGCAGCACAGAGGGCATCAGATTGGCTGGAGCAGAGGATTAGTTCTGGGAAACAGCTAAAGGAAGTGAGGTAAGGCATCTGCTGTGTGCAGAATTCACCTCGTAGTAGAGTTACCAACGACTCCGGATGGCATGTACAGCTCTGCAGGTTCTACAAGTGTCCTCAGCTGCCTGATCTCACACACATCATCACAACAGCGGACCGATGGGGAAGGCAGGAAATGGGGCAGTGAGGCTCTGTACAGGCAGGGG
>JAJEJO010000923.1:232403-257058 GCA_020662805.1 Glaucomys volans
GAAAGGAAAGAGCGGGTAGATGTGAAGCCATAACTAACGATCCAGGCACCTCAGCCAGTGCCCAGAAATGGTGAAAGGAAGATTCGAAGGAATCAATGATCATTCACATGTTTTGGCACTGGGAATTCAGATAATGATGTTCCCATGAATATGAACAAATGCTAATCATATTATTAATAGTTAGCCGTTGCTGAATTCTAACCATTGTCGGTGCCATTCTAATTGCTTACATTAATCATTCACTCAAAACTCGAAAACCCATAACATGGGAGCTATTATTATCCCCATTTTAGAGATGCAGAAACCAAGCCACAGAGGACTGGTTGCTTTCCCAGAGTCACCATCTGATCTGTAGCAGAAGTGAGAAGGAATGAAACCAGAGATGGAGGAGGGAAAAGGGGGATGAGCTTGGTCTTAGACTAAATGTAATGGCAGGTGATCCAAATGGCCATGAGTGGTAGACAGTTAGAGCTGTCACAAAATGGGTCTAAGCATAGGACTAGGCCAACCCCTGATCAGGTTTGCTGGGGACTGTTGGTTCTAGAGCCATGAGAGTCCTGTCCAGTCTCCAGCAAATTGTGAAAGCTGGTGATGCTGGGTGAGTGAGGACACACTCTGACCTGGTCTTCCTGGCTAGTCTGGTGATTTATCTGTGTCCACACTCCTTAAGAAAATGTCCCTGAATTAGTCAACCTCATATCCACAATGCCTTGTGCTGTGTTTGACTTATGGCAAATATGAAATAAGTATCTGCGGATGGAAAAAAGGCAGAAAGAGAGAAGGGACAGGCCAACCATGGAGTCAAGATTATAAAGAGAATCTACAGATTCACTAGTGGAGTAAAAGCAGAGGCTCATCAATGTTAGAATGATCCTGGAGCCAGCGGACACCAACTCACAAGAGTTACTCGTGCACATCTCTTCCAAAGAGTGGTAGCTTGAAATCAGTAATGGTGGAAATATTTAGACCTGGAAATGGACAAATGCTATCTATCAGGGATTCTTTTTTCAGAAGAGGTGTCTGTTAGTTATCATCACACTACTGGATAACACCCAGATCCCATACAGGTGGAATTGTGGATGTAGTGATTCAGAAATTGTAGACAAGGAAAAGGACCTTTGCACAGATGACAGCATGAGGTCCCCTCTGCAGAGTCCACACTTTCCAAAAGAGTCCACCAGACCAATGCTCAGGCCTTCATTTTAAGAGCATGGAGTTCTGCTTTTCTGTCTTTCCTCCTTCTGCTTGTTTCTGCTTATTGTTATCACACCTGAAAAGCGAAGATGCAGATGGAAGGATGTGTTGACTAAAAGCAGGCAACAGAGGAGTGTAGGTTTAAGATCTCCTTTAATTCCTTGAGGAATTTTTTGGTTTGGATCTTTAACTTTTGCAGGGGGGGGGGGAATGAGAGAATGGTGTTCTGCTTCAGGCAACGTGCTTGTGCAGAGACAGAGGAACAAGAGAGGCTGTCATCCTGCTGTCCTGTGAGGAAAAGCACTTTGAAGGGAAATATCTGACCCCTCCCACAGTTAGGCACTACAACCATAACCATTGGCAGGAAGAGTGGAAAATATTCACACGTCCTCACCTAAGGCAGACAACACTCTAAAGGTTTTTTTTTCCCACAACCCACCAGCTCTGTATGTCTTGGTCATACATACTAACATGGACTCAGAATTCAAAGAAATTCACATCCAAGAAGAGTTAAGTATGGAAAATACGAAGTTTATGAAACCACATTATGACCCAGTCATACCACTCCTCAGAATTTATCTTAAAAATTAAAGTTAGCATACTGTAGTACTAGGTGCATACCCAGGTTTATAGCAGCACAATTCACATTAGCATAACTATGGAACCAACCTAGGTGTCTATCAATGGATCGATGGATAAAGAAAACGTGGTATATATACAAAATGAGTTTTATTCAGTCATAAAGAAGAATGAAATCATGTCATTTGCAGGAAGATGGATGGAACTTGAGAATATTATGTCAAGCAAAATAAGCCAAACTCATAAAGTCAAGGGTCATGGGGGGGGCGGGGGAAGGTGGAGGTGAACTCATGAAAGTAGAAGGGAGACCAGTAGAGTATAGGGACCAGGGAAAGAGAGACAGGGAGAGAAGGAGAGATACTGAGCAATGATGTTGACCAAATTATATTGTTCTGTACATGTACAAATATGTAACAACAAATCCTACTATTATGTAGCATTATAATGCACCAACAAAAATATGGGAAAAAGACAAAGTTTAATGAAAATTCATAATCCCTCCAGGTCCATCATTAGTGAGTATAAGCTTTACATTGGCAAGGCTGAAGCTATTTATGGGAAGTTAAAGGATTTTATGCTTATCAGTAGATTGTCATAGCATGTACTTGTACCAACAGCACACATTGGAATTCAGATCCAGCCATGCAACCACATGTTTGTGGTCAGGACTGGCTATAGTAATCCACCACAGAAGTTGTCATGTGCACATATCTTACATGTAGACAATTTTCAGTAAAAAATAAAAGGTCCATTTGAACCAAAGAATGTTCATGCTCAAAAGCAGTAAAAGAGAAGCAATTAGCCTTTAAGGCAGGAGGATCTCAAGCTCAAAGTCAGCCTCAGCAAAAACAAGGTGCTAAGTAACTCAGCAAGACCCTGTCTCTAAATAAAACACAAAATAGGGCTTGGGATGTGGCTCAGTGGTTCAGAACCTCTGAGTTCAGTCCCCAGTACCTGCCCCCCAAAAAGGAGAAGCAATTAACCAAGAAGTATACACTTTTTCTTTTTTTATTTTTTGGGAACCAGGGATTGAACTCAAGGACACTCGGCCACTGAGCCACATCCCCAGCCCTATTTTGTATTTTTTTTAGAGACAGGGTCTCACTTAGTTGCTTAGGGCCTCGCTAAGTTGCTGAGGCTGGCTTTGAACTCGTGATCCTCCTGACTCAGCCTCCCAAGTTGCATGGATTACAGGCGTGCGCCACCACGCCTGGCTAAGTATACACTTTTTCAATGATTAAAAACTAATGTTGAGGGCTGGGGATATAGCTCAGTTGGTAGAGTGCTTGCCTTGCATATACAAGGCCCTACGTTCAATCCCCAGCACCACAAAAAAAAAAAAAAAAAAAAAAATAGTTGAAATTTATTCCAGCATCATGTTTACAGAATTTCCAGGGCAGTGTAGGCCAACAAGGCAAAGGAAGTAAGTACCTTTCCCTCCATTCAACCAGATGCCACATTTTGACTTTTTTTATGATACACAGGTTGACTTACGAACTGGGATGGAAAACTGGCAACAGCAAATCTTTGTAGTTTAGATTCTTTTTCCACAGCAACTTCAAATAACACAATTCCTGAATTATGCTGTGAACTTGAAATGGTGTTCATTTCAACATTCTTGAAACATTCACGTCTTAATCTGACACCTCTTGTTGAGTCAAGGAGCTGTCCATTAAAACCTGTCTTCCTCCAGATTGCTCCAAGCCACCAGCAATCTTAACTGTTAGTTACTATATGAAAATAAACTAGATGAAATTGTTTTGCCTGGATCTCTTTTTAGAGCATTAGCTCCTGAGAGAAAAAAGAAGTCCTAACCAATTGGTCTCATGAATAATGACCCCAGTACAGTGTACCTAATATCCTTTGCAGCAAACACCAAGAAGTCAGGCAACTCTGATCATCTTGAGTAGTTTATTATTTACATACAAGATATGTTTAAGGTTGATTCCAGACCACCTATTGCAACCATAATCCCAAGAAACTGTTCAATTTTAGCACACTGAGGTTCTGCAAGATGCCAGAGCAAATGAAAAATTGTCTCAAAGAAGGGAGTGGTTTATCATTTTTTAAAAGTGAGAGGAAAACATCAAGAAGAAAGAAATAAAACAACTCCCTCTGAAACTCATCAAATCCCACAGCTATCTTCACAGCCTTAGTGGACAAAACCCAGAGCCCTCCATTTCCTGATATAAGAATCCATTTCCTTTTCTTTCATTCTTCTTTCTTTTCTTTTCTTTTCTTTCTTCCTTCCTTCCTTCCTTCCTTCCTTCCTTCCTTCCTTCCTTCCTTTCTCTCTTTCTTCGTGTAGATAGACATAGTACCTTTATTTTATTTATTTATTTTTATGTGGTGCTGAGGATCAAACCCAGGCCTCACACATGCTAAGCAAATACTCTACCACTGAGATATAACTGCAGCCCCAGAATCCATTTCAAGGTCACAGTCAAGCTCAAGAAGAGCTTTCAGGTTTTTCTTTACCATGTCCATGAACACCAGTTTTTCAATGGGAATCTCTTTCTCCTTCATTGCTTTCTGTACACTCTGCTGGTAGCACTTGAAGAATTCAGGTCCCTGGAGCTATTTCCCTTGAGGAACTTCTCAGCAAACAGCAACTGAAGCACTGATTGTACTTGTGCTTCATGTGGATGCATCCCTCCCTGACGCTGTTCTGGGTATGGTCAAGAAGTACACACTTTTAAAACATTAGGGACATAAACCAAAGAAAAAGTTTGAGTGTCACAAGTAGGTCAATTTATAATTCCTAAAGCATACATAACAATTTTGATTTAAAATAGGCATTCTGGGGTCTTTTCTACTAATTTAATTTAAATTTTAAAACAAAAATTTTCCAAGGAAATTATGAAGTGGGATAAAATATTATATCACAAACTCAGCTATTCAGAAAATCAGTGGATAATATTAATCTATGACTATTAGAGTTTAAATTTTGATATATATTACTCTTCTATAGTTTGATGTTAGGCCTTTTATGGAATATACAGAGTATATCAAAATACCAGAATAGGATACCATAGTTTTAAGTTAAAATATCTAATCTAGTCATTCATCTTCTCTACTAGGTTGTTTAAATGTTCCTTGAGTCCCTAAGAAAAACAACGAAGTTGTTTAATAGCTATTTATATTCCTAGATCTTAAAGGTAAACATTCAGTTGTCTGTTTGGGCTGGGGGAATGGCTTAGAGATAGAGTACTTGCCTAGCATGCACCAGGCCTGAGTTCACTTCCCCCAGTACTATGAAAAAAAAAAAAAATTAAACAATAAGGTGTCTGTTTGATAGATGAAAACTCTAGTTAAGTGACAGTCAAGGCTACTCAATAAAGTCTGGGGAAAATATCTACATTCATGACTGCCTTTTATATCCTACTCAAAACAGTGGATTTTCACAAATAGTAGGGTTTGCAGATTAAATTCAAAATGTAGTTAACTTTATTCTATTATTCTACTTCTCACAATACAGACCAAGAAAATAATTCTAAAAATAGAAAAACCTAATATTCAAAGATATTGACCTCAGCATCATCTATCACTGAAATTTTTAAAGTAATCAAAATGTCCAACAGAAGAGCAATGTAATCTCGAGTTCACCACCTCCATGGAGTAACGTGTCAGTGTGAAGATCTTGGTATCTGGATCATATTTTCAAGGATGCCTAAAAAAGTCAAAGTCCAGATATTTTTTCTTTTTTCTTTTTCTTTTTTCTTTTTAGAGAGAGAGCAAAAGATGATATTTTGACATGTATAACCAGTCTCCTGTGATTCATTCTCACTTGGAAGTTCTGAAAGTGTGGTCAAGTCAGTATAGATATTTAAAAAATTGGTTGACTTGAGAAAATGGAATATGATAAGAAACACCCGGTTAAGTCCTCTTTCTCGGTTCATTGGTGCTCTCGCTAGGTTCGCTTACTAGAAAAGATTGTTGAAAACATAATTTAAGAGTTCATTAAAATATAGTATAATGAATGAAATGCACCAAAGCCAAGAGGCAGGAGTGCAGGGATAACCGGAGCAATGGCGCTGGCCAGGGCTGGACAGCAGCGTGGGGAGCCGGGCAGGGCAGCACAGAGCTGGCCACAGTGATCACTAAAGTTTTAAGGCATGGATAGCGAGCAGTTGCTGAGCCAGTCAGCGGCATCTTTGCTCACTTCATAATCTGCTTCCTCCATAAGCAGTTCCTGAATGGAAAACAAATGCAAGTACGTTAGGTCCGGGAACAGATGGTGCTTCCGTATGATGAAGAAAAAATGAGGGTGAGAGGGACAGCCAGTGAAAAAGATGGCTCCCTGCCTCCCTGTCTGCCCCGCTTCCTCCTCAGCCTCCTCCTGTGAGCCCCATCTTTCTCCTCAGCTCCTCCCACCTTTGTGAGGATGAAAGATGCTATAGGTTAGAGAGACAGAAGACAAGGCTTAATCCTAAATCCCCTTTGTGCGTGTTAGTAGAGCTCTTGTCTCCCAAAGTAAAATAAAGAGGCCAGGGCAGCTGTAAAATGGCAGCGAGGCCGGACACAAAGACACAGGGCATATGGTGACCTTCCTCTCTCTGTGATGGGTTGAGCCTCGGTTGCCATGCTCAGGGGTTGTTCTGAAATATCATTTGGATGCTATTGTTTGTCTGAGGCCCAGAAAAAAAAAAAAAAATGTGACTGTCTTGCTGAGCTAGAGGGAAGAAGAATCTAAAAGGATTTATGGAAATGCCTGGAAATTTTGCCAAAATGTCAGTGTTCTAATTGTCTGCTGAATCACATCGGAGGCGGCTCCCTCTCTATGTATGGGTTTGAACGTGGATGTTTACTTTGCTACTGTACCCAGGTCTTCTCGGCCTTGTTTTGGATCCAGATTTGGATCTAAGGTCTTACAGCAAACATGGTGTGGTACATGTTACCAGGGACATGGAAGGCTATGGTGACAACAAGCTAGTTCCCATTTCGAATGTGCTGTTTCCGGGCCTATTAGTACTTGTCAGACCATATGTCGCCCAGGTTTTGGATGCCAAAAATAAATCAGTAAAGGTTGTCGTTTATTATAAAACAAGTACACAGTAAGCATGAATAAATAGTGAGGAAAGGAAGGAAAGAAGTCAGAGAGGGAGGGAGGACTGGGGTGCATAGGTGGAGTCACAAGGCTTAGACTTCCTTCTAACTTTACCATGACCTGGTCATGAGGCACTCAGCCAAGAAAAGTCAGCTTCTGAGCTTTTGGTTTCTTCATCTAGAAAATGTCTGGACAAGTCAATTAATTTCTGAGATCCATCCAACTCTGCAGTCTAATAAAAGAGGACTCCGTCCAATGCTTGTAAGCCCCTTTCCTTGGCTCCCAGCCCAGTAACTTCTTTGTGACTAATCAGATTGACCAGTCCTCAAAGCAAACATGGGCAATGGCACCGAAGTGTCTCTACCCTATGTAGATGGCAAGCCCAGAGCCGGAAGTCACTACAAGCACAATCTTTCACTGGAGTCGGAGAGGGGGATGTCACAGAAACAGAATTATTTAGACCTATTGCATTTCTTTAAGGAGAAAAGAAGTATTATTTTTAGGGCAGAGGAGATTCCAAGTTGCAGAGACAAAAGTTAAAGAAAACTTAATTAAGAATTTGAATAAATGGTTTAAGAATACTATACTAAGTGAATCAAAAAATATCAAAGTGAGGGCTGGGGATATAGCTCAGTTGGTAGAGTGCTTGCCTTGCAAGCATAGGCCCTGGGTTCAATCCCCAGCACCGCAATAAAAAAAAAAAAAATCAAAGTGAAATATGAGAAATTTGGGACTTGCACAGGGTTGTTTTACAATGAAAAAAAGACATCTGAACGTACAGTCAAAGAAAGAATGCCTTGTAGTTAACTGCATGTGCTCAAAATGTGGTCCAACTTAGAAGACAGGAGAAGTACTTTGGAAAGTATTTCTTGATTCTCATATTTAATTGTGTTGGGAGGAGTATTGTAATTTCATGCAATAGATTAAGTAAGAGCTGATAGAGATTAAAAAAAAAAAATGCATTGCTTCATAGCCCGTGAGCTCAGAAGAGCCCTCAGAGCTGAGGCAGAGGTGAGAAGCCACAGGCAACAGCTGCCACAGCTGCCCTGGTTGTGCCAGTGGGGTCCCCAAGCAAGCTGAGGTGGAGTTTCCTCAGGACTAAGGAGCAGGAGGCAGGGAGACCAGGAAATGAGCTCTGTGGACAAGCACATGCAGGAGACTGGGAAGGAAAGGAGGCTTACCTGCCCAGGAAGTTTCCCTCCATTAGTATTCATGCAGCAGAAAGCCAGTAGTGAGCAAGCAGTGTGTGCTATTGGCTACATTAGCCACAGTTCACTTTTAAGTTGCCATTAGTTAACTTCTGTTTTCATTCAGTGATTTTTCTTGATTAGTTGGCAAAGTTAAATAAGTTTACATAAAGCAATTTTTAAAAAAAGAACTGATCATAAAAGAAATAGGAACAGTGGTGCACATCTGTAATCCAGCTACTTGGGAGGCTGCAGTAGGAGGATTGTAAATTCAAGGCCAGTCTCCCCTAAAATAAACAATAAAAAAGGACCTAGGATGTAGCTCACTGCCTCTCTGGGTTCAATCCTCAGTATTGAAAAAAAAAAAAAAAAAAGTAAATTTTAAAATATGAAAGGAAAAGAATAAGAAAGGAAAGAAGGAAAGGGGGGACGGGGACTCTATGCAATATCCCCCTTCTGGACCCTTATGTAAGAAACCCTTTGTATTTTCTAAGTCCAAGCTCAGAGTATGATCTGTTGATAAAATTCAGGCCAAAAGAGCTCACTGCTGGTCACCAGGACATAATTCTGCACCTGTCTTCACTAACTGCTGAAGATCCTAAGGCAGCATCCAGAAATGAAAACCAACAAAATGATTGGGTTTTCGTATGGCACTAAAGTGTGTCATGAAATAGTGATTCTACTACTCCTCCCCCTCTGCCCTGTGAATCCCCTTCTTCCTTATAAAAACTTATTAAATGTCCGGCACTGTTGGTGCACTTCTCTACTCCCAGCTATTTGTTATGCTGAGGCAGGAGGATCACATGTTTGAGGCCAGCCTCAACTACCCAGTGAGACCCGGTCTGACAATAAAAAATAGTAAAGGCCAGGGATGGAACTCAGTGGTACAGCACTTGCCTAACATGTGTGAGGTACTGGGTTCAATCCCCAGTACCAAGAAAAAGAAAAGGAGGCTACCCACCTTAGAATTTGTACAATTTTGTTTGCTCTGTTACTGCTCCAACTACCTGTTCTGTCTAGAATAATAATTACTGTCATGTCTTGAGCCCTTTCTGGGTAGTAGTCTAAGCATTTTACACATATTAAATTTTGTAATCCTCATAGTAACTCTTTCAGGAAGTTGCTAACAATTAGCCCCATTTCACAGATGAAAGAAATGAGGCAAATGAAGTTAAGTGATGCCCTAACCACATGACCAGAATCAGTCACAGGCATTCTGGCTTCAGCATCTGGCCCCTTAATCCTCACACTGTGTGATGTGGAAGACTTTTTGCTGGAACTAAGTCTTTTTATTTTAGTTTAAATTCTTCCTCATTAAACCATACGTAATGCTTCTACTTTTATTTCTTCAATGAAATCTGGAATCAGAATCAGGTAAAAAAAAAAAAAGTCAGGTGTTATATATATATATATATATATATATATATATATATATATACACACACACATACATACAGAGTAGTTCAAAGAACTTCAAGTCTGAGAAAGCTTTGGAAACATATTTGTTCATTTTAAAGGATTTTCAGCAAAAATGCTAGTGTTTTTAATCTCTACTCCCACATGTTTAAAATAAAATGCTTTTATTAGAGCAAGTCATTGAACTAAGATGCAAATCATTTGGAAAAAAGAAAAAGAAAAAAAGACTCCTAAAAATGACCCCGTGCCATCATCCCAGAAGAGAATGAGGAGTAGCACACAAATATTAGCAGTTTTTAAAATCTAAAAAAAAAAAAAAGGGGGGGTTTGGGTTTAGTTTGGATCTTTTCCACATGTATCCCTAATCAACAGGGATAGCCATTGGGAGCGTTTTGAAGCACTTCTTCCAGTAAACATTAATATTTCTAACCACAACCATATTCCTTACATAATTTAACTCTTAGACTATGAATGTTGTTTTGGGGGTTGGTTGTTTTGGTTGTCTGTTCTTTGTTTGTTTAAGGACTTTGTGCCTTATAAATAGCCCTCATAGCCTTGGGAGAAAGTGGTGGCATTAATATGTCAAAAGAGAATATCCGTGGCACCAAAACAGCAGAAGGTTCCTTGAGGAAATTAGCTCTGATTTCAGTGCAAGTCTGCATTTAGCATCTCACCATTTCTCTTCCATGGCAAGGGCCACTGCAGCTCCAGAAAAATTTGCCAGGCAAATAGTTAGAGCCTAGTTATTGAAATAAACCAAACAAAAATCTAATCCAGCAAGAATTTCGAGGTCCGGAAAATGAACAAAGGAAATAAACCACTGCAAATGTCTGAGTTTTAAACTTTTAACCCCAGGTATGACCCTGTAGAGATATAGCCTCGTTTGATCATTTCCTTTCTTGAGTTATTTTAATGTGCTTGGTATGATGTAACCACTACCAGAATATAGTTCAGTGAACTTGCTTAAAACATCTTAAGATGTTGAATTGGAATGAGAAAACAGAAAGAGGCCAGTACAATCCTCCATGGCAATCTAAAGCTTGAGAAGGTCATAGAAAGGTTTGCCTATGAATTCTGTCCAAGGACATCCACTTTTTGTTGTATGCCTTGCTGTGCAGATGGCAGAATATTCATTGATTAAGAATTATGTGGTTCAGGTAAAAGTACATGACTTATACTGATGTTCCTCAACATAAGATGAATCTGGGTCCTGATGAACCCCTGGTAAGCTGAAAATATGAAGTTGAAAACACATTTAATGTGAGCTGGGCGCAGTGGCATGCCCTGTAATCCCAGTGACTTGGGAGGCTGAGGCAGGAAGATAGCAAGTTCAAAGCCAGCTTCGGCAACTTAGCAACATCCTGTCTCTAAATAAAATATTTAAAAAGGGCTGGGGATGTGGCTCAGTAGTTAAGTATTCTTGGGTTCAATCCCTGGTACCAAAAAAAAACAAAAAACAAAAACAAAAAAACACATTTAATTTGTACTGACCCAGGGTTTCTTAATCTGCCTGTTGGTTAGAATCATTGAGTGATTTTCTTAAACATATAGGTGGCCTGGCCCGGCCCAGACCAGTTGCTTCAGAATCTCTGGGTGTGGAGCAAGGGCAATAGTGTTTTTGTTGTTGTTGTTGTTTTGTTCTTTGGGTACAGGTGATTGAACTCAGGGGCACTGGACCACTGAGCCACATTCCCAGCCCCATTTGTATATTTTATTTAGAGACAGGGTCTCACTGAGTTGCTTAGCACCTCACTTTTGCTGAGGCTGGCTTTGAACTCACGACCCTCCTATCTCAACCTCCTGAGCTGCTGGGATTACAGGCATGCACCACCATGTCTGACGGGCAACAGTGTATACTTAACCCCAAACGGTAGCAGTGTGCAGTTCATGATGCACTGCTGCAAACAGCACAGGCTTTGGATCCAGATAGTGACTCTACCCCTGATTAATTGTGCACATTGAGGGCTGGGGACGTGACTCAGTGGTAGAGCACTTGCCTAACAGGCACAAGGCCTGGGTTCATTCAAAGGTATTTGTAACTGTTAGACGAGAATATACGTGGAAAATGTTTGATAATTGTAGATATGAATGTTAGCTTCCTTCCCTTTACTCTTTCATGTTTTTTGTGCTCTGAAACAAATCTAATTTTGCTAAATTATTTCAAGAAAGTTGCTCAAATATCCAAAGTCTTCCATCCCAAGGAATTGACTTTCCAAAACCCTTGGAGTCCCTGGCTAATCGACCACCTATGCAGGAACAGCAAAGTGTGAGCACCATGTTAGGGAGCAATGAGTCCTATTTAACAACACTATCACAAGCCATGTCATGAAAGGAAAAGAAAAGTCTCACTGTTGTCACTAACTGATCCGACTTAACACGTAGATTCCACCCTTGAAACAGCCCAGAGCACGCCTGCAAAAGTTCCTTGTTAAAAAGAGGTGAACATTTTCCAGGTGGATGTTGCTGGATAAATCAGAGGTTGTGGTGCATGTCGTGGGTCTTGCATAGAAGCAGATGTGCTCTCCTGGGCACCTGCCCAGTGGAGGGTGAGGAGTTACCATGTGCTGGGCCCTTCTCTTTAGCAGTGTTCTTCTTCTATCTTCAACTCAAGCCTTTAACCATGAGACTTCCCTGTCCCACTCAGCATTCCAGAAAGGACTAGGACTTTTGTTGACTTCTGTCATCACTTCAGAAAGAGAAGAAGAACAGTTTTATTTTTATCACGTTTCAATCGCCTAAACTAAATACTATCCTCCCTTCATGTTCATGATTTTGATATGAAACAACATATATGCTTTGGGGGTTCGAGTGTGGATTCTTACCAGTCAGAAAAAACTCATGATGCATCCTCATATCAAAGACAAGAAACTTTAGCACCAACAACCATGGCAACTGCCTCAAAAGAAGACCACTGGATTATACTTCAAATAAGGCCACATTTCTCATTGCATCTGAGGCACATTGCAGGACTGAAATCTAGCTTTTCAACATAATATGTGTCTAGATCAAACAGTATTAAATAATCATTAAAATCTGCTTTGTCCTTCTTGAATTGTTGCTCATAGCTTCACATTGTACTTGTGTATTTATGGCACAGTGGATATTATATAAAATGTGAATTGCAACTGTCTTGTGTGGTAGACAGTTTACTAAAGTATTATCCAGAACACATGCTATCTGATTTACTAACTTATTATCCATTAAAAAAAATCCCTGGGTAAATAAATGTGTAACTAAAAGAATTGTTACTCTGTATAATCAGATGAATAGATACAAACAGGGAAGATTGCCGTCATTATGTTGTATATTGTGCTAAACAGATGCACATGATTTTTTTCAAATAGTGTGCTATGTCAAACTGCTTCCTTCTGTCTGGGCTTTGCTTTTATCAATAAGATGCTTCATATTTCAAATCAATCGTTGTTCTGAGAAGGCTATTCTTCTCCCCACCTCTCTGTCTTCTACCCTCTGCCCTCTGCTTGCCCCAAATTCTTTAGTCAATAGGTTCAGCACAGAAAATAAATGGCTAGAAACACCAGGTCTCTAAAGTGAGCACTTTGTCTGCCCTTACCCTAAAGAGTACGTCATGGTTCAGGCACCTCAGAAACAGCTCATCATCGGGAGCAGAACTGAGTCTTCAGGAGTGTGCCAGCTGTGCCCAATAACTACTCCAGCAGTCATGGCTAAACCACATGAGTCTCATTTGTGCTTTGGATTCTTGAATAGGAAACAGTGGTGGAGTCACTAAGTCACCCAGTCCTCATTCATTCTGTCCTGGGCACACATCTTTTATGCAATAGGTAGGAGTTCTAAAACCAGGTAGTAGTCATGGACAGAGATAGTAAGGGTCCCTCTCCTTCCTACCACCCCGTCATTTTGTCCCATTGATCCATCCCAACCATGCTAGAAGCTCCCAGGCCCCTCTGGAGGCAGGAAGTAGGCAAGGAAGTGAAAGTTTTTAAGTAGATTAGAGTCCAGTAGCAGGGCTTGCTGGCAATGCACCAGCTATAACATAGATAAGTGGTGTCAG
Source organism: Glaucomys volans (assembly GCA_020662805.1). NCBI lineage: Eukaryota > Metazoa > Chordata > Mammalia > Rodentia > Sciuridae > Glaucomys > Glaucomys volans. The sequence goes on from JAJEJO010000923.1 coordinate 245,857, forward strand.
GCTCAGGTATCAGATATTTTTGGAGCACAGAGGAGAGGCAGATGATCCCAACAGAGCCCCAACTACTACACTAAAAGCTGGAATCAAGGAAGGAGGTAACCACTGAACTGAAAAAGCAGGGGATGTCAGAATGAATCTAAGGTTTTAGTTTGGCAAAATGGACTAAAAAACATAGGCATTTATTAAGATAAACAACTAAGGACAATGTGGTACCTGCTGTTTCCTCAGCCACTTCTGAGAAAATTGCTTCTATGAAATCCTTAAAAAAAAAAAAAAAAAAAAACTTTGTTGAGAAATAATTCAGTGTAGAGGTCAATGGCTTTTAGTATATTCACAAAGTTGCACAGCTATCACCACAAGCAATTTTAGAACATTTCTCATCACTACAGAAGAAAACACCATACTCTTTAACTGTCCCTCTCTGGTCCCCCACTCTCTGGTCCCCTAGCCCTAGCAACCACTAATTATCCTCTCTATCTACAGATTTGCCTATTCGTAGCATTTCATGTAAATGCACTCATACACTGTGACTGGTTTGCTTCACCTAATGTAGGTGTTAGGGGAATTGAAACATTCTGGAAAAAGGCAACCCATGGTCCTACCCTTGGCTACAGCTGACAGATTGGATCAGTGTGCTCTTGATGTGAGGGTAGCCAATCCATCCGCTATACAACAACCAATGGGGTGATCTGGCAGGAAAAGTCTGGGCTAGGCAATCAGATTCTCTGTCATTTGAACTTTAAAAATACTAAGAGAATGAGGCAGCCTTCAGTAAAATCTAAAACTGCTTGGAGATTCCCTGAGCTAGAGTTGCCCTGGCCAAGTAGGGAGGCAAGCTGAATTATTCAGAAGCAGACCCAGCCATGAGCAAGATGAGAAAGAAGAGACTGCCCATTAGCAGAAGCTCTGAGGTAAAGACAAAAATGCAGGTCCTATGGGGGCGGGGGCTGCCACTCTGCAGTGAGAGGTGGGGCAGACCCTGGAGGAAAGCTGGGAAAGTTAGCAAAGGTGCCCAGACTAAGAGCACCCACACTCCTCCTGCTAACCTTCCAAGACACTCGGGGGTCTCACTTTTCCTGACCTACTATGATTTCTCTTCCCCAAAGATCTGATTTGATTTTTGTGTTCTCAGTTCTATGTTCTCCTACATATGTGCCTTATAATAAAACCATCATTCCTGGAAATTATTCACATGAGCTTAAAAGGAAGAGCACCTAAGTGGGACGAGGGAATAATGAATTCAGTACAAGATGTACCAACTTCAAGATGAGGCTCCAAGCTAAGTGGGTGTGAGGATATATATGGACCTATAGGAGCAGAATCAGTGCTATGCCTGACATTTGTAAGGTTTCAGTAGAGACAGTAACAGGCAGGCAGAGGAGGATGAGAAGGGGCAGCCAGAGACATGGGTGAAGAACCAGGACACGGCGGTTGGAGACTGAAGCCATAGACCTGGTGTCATTATGCTCCAACCTAGATGCCAATGACCTTTGCCGTGTGACTTCCTGGGTCTTCATTATTTTCCATACTTGCCCAGGAGAGCAACAGATTGTCTCCCTCTTAGCTTTGACTTCCAGTTAGCTCAATGAACACTTACTGAGGACCTACCTAAGCAATGAGAAAGATCTACCTGCACCAGGAGGGGTGTGGGTAGGTCCCTAGCCTGAAGGGAAAGAAGAGAAAATCTTGTTCTTATTGTGAGCTTACCATGCATCAGTCTGGCACCATGTGAGTCACTAGTTCAAGTTACCTGTGAACCTGCTCTATGACCAATGCAGAAACTGTGGAAGATCATGAGCTTCAAACAGACAAAACATGACTGTCAATGCAAGTAGCAGCAGTTATGATGGCAAAACCTTGATGGAGACTCCATTGTGGGATTGCTGTGGTGAAACATGTTTCCAGGGGTTGCTGGATTAAGTGAGATGACATGAGAACAATCCTTTGCATACAGTGAGGGCTGACTCCACCCAGGCTGTTGGCATCCTTATTATTAGTAGCCACCTGCTTGCAGACCTGGCTTTAGGGTCAGGTTGTCAGACTGAATACAGTGTCTGAGGACACCAATAACCACACTTCAAGACATAACACAGAGCAGAGTTAAGTCAAAAGAACAGGGTAGATGCAGGCTCTGCCACCACTTCCACACTCTTGTGTAAGTCACATGCCTCCTGCCCCTCCACAGCTACCCCCACTTACTGGGTTGCTTTACAGCTTGCCTGATCCTGTGCATGAAAGTGTTTTCTAGACTGTAAAAAATGTGTACACAGATTACAATTTGCACCCTTTGGGAAAATCAGCCAAGTCCAGCTTTGTAAAACATTTTTGGGTATTCATGATCAATTTTTCAAGTAAGTCAGCACCTGGGTAGGGTCCCAGTCTAAATACTTCATCAGCCCTTCCTGGTTTAGACAATGACTTTGTAAACCAGGGAATCCCTGGATGAGACTCTGGGAGAGGTGGAGGCAGCACCTCTGAGGTGGGGGAGGATGCCATCAGGAAGAGAAAAGAAGGACAGAGGCCAGTCCACAACCAAAAGGCATATTTCCCTGCGGGCCTCTCTGAGGAGCCCAGACATGGCAGCCCCCACCAATCTCTGGGCCATCTGAGGTGCTGGTTTCATCTGGGCTGCATCTTCGAATCCAAGTCCACATAATTAGCCACAAGCTGGTGAAACCGAAAGCCATGGGGAAAGACCACATCAGTGCAACTTGCCTTTGGAGACGAATTCAGACCACCCAGAGAGGCACTCAATTCTGTAAAGTTCAACAAATCCTAATGCACAACATCATCAATACAAATTGATGTAAACCCCAAATCAGATCCTCAAATTCTGAAACAAAAACTAACTGAAAGAGTGATGTTATGGATAAATGCCAAGGTGCTTGAGCACCACATAGGCTATTGGCTCCAAAACAGACCTGCTGTCTGAAGGATTCCCCAGACTGATTACTTGCTCCCATTTGCTATATACGTAGGTGCACCATGGGCAAGGGAAAGATTGCAAGGACATAGCTCCTGCTCCCCTGAGGCTCACAGATTAGTTAACATTCATATGAAACCACAGCAACAAAGCAGTACATAATGAAGGCTAAATTGTGTAACCTCAACTATACCAATTTAGATTTTGCCAGGTAATCAGTTAAGGCTGAAAATATCCTTGAAGGCTGCACAGAGTAGACAAAACTTGAGCTTCAGAGCTTGGAAAAAGGACTTTGCATTTGATAGGAATAAACAACTGGCACACAGTAGGTGTTCAAGCAAAATTTGTTGGCTAAACACTGTTGAACAAGGGGATATAGATAGGCATGAGCAAGGCGGATGGTCAGTAATGTCATACTGCAAGACCACATTTCCTTGTCTTGCTTCTGATGCATTTTCTTCATAAATGCCCAAGAAAAGATATTTACAAAGCTGGACACAGTGGCATGTGCCTACATTCTCAGCTACTTGGGATGCTAAGTCAGAAGGATTGCAAGTTGAAGGCCAGCCTGGACAACTTAGTGAGACACTGTCTCAAAATAAAATAAAAAGGCCTGGGGATGTAGCTCAGGGGTAAAGTACTTACCTAACAGGCAGGAGGTCCTGGGCTCAACTCCTGAAACTGCAAAAAAAAAAAGGCATCTATTATACTTTCATTTCTTTTCACTATTTCCACTCCAAATGAAGGAGATAGGGATTTGGAAGAAAAGAAAAAAAAATACCCTGATAATACAGAGAATTTGACCACCTCAGCCACTGCCCGTTATAACTATTGAGAAATAAACCTTCAGGTCTACACTTTAAAACTTGTACTGCTTATTAGTATGGGTCCCGAATTCATGCACTCTGCTCTTCAGAGGAGACTATCTGCCCTTGCAATCTCTGCAATCTCCCTTTAAAGTTCTGAATAAATGTCCTCAGCAATTAAAATTCCTTTATTACCTAAGTTAAAACCAAACAAAAGCCTTTGGCCTTTGTATAGTCTGGCCCATGAAAAGCGAAGAGAACCATCGTGCACCTATTCCATAGATTAAGTAAAGCAGAGACACTGTAGCCACAGGACTGGTGTGATTGGTGATTTATAAACCAAACACAAAGAGAGGGGAATATTGCTTCCTGTTGTCAATTGATTTTGTTCACTCGTAGACAAAAGTATACAATCTACTTTCAACATAAATGTGTGGTCAATTTCCATCTTTAGAAGAACAAGTTTTAGGAACTCTGAGCATTTTGGGGCCACTGCCATTTCCCTTCCAGCCAAGAGTCACACAGAAATGTAGAAAAGGAGGAATCATCATTTTACAGAAGAGAAAACTGAAGCCCACAGAGGTTACCTGACTTGTCAAAGCTCATAGCGGCCATTACCTTCAGGACTAAGCTACAGAAATGCACAATGTTCTTCACACCTTGAACTTTACTCATTCACCCATACTCAGCATTTCTCAACGTGTGCTGCATGGAACACAGGTGCCCAGAATATGGGATCTCTGTGGATGGAAGGAAAAAATTAATGGTCAGAAAAGTTTGGGAAATGCTGAATTAGATAAAATTGAGTGTTTTGTATTTGGTTTGTTGTTGTTATTTCTTTTGATTCTTTGAATTGTAGAACTTCTAGGACTTGTACCGAGCTTCCTTTCAACAAAGTTGGGATCCCTGGATGGTGTGTATAGCTTCTTTAACTATGACCACAGAAATAACTGGGAGCTCCCCAGGGACAGGAATGGTCCACGGCAACACAGCTTCAAAAGTGCTGCCCAAGCATGCTGCTTCTCAGGTATTTCAGGGCTGAAGGATTTTTATATCGAGTGCCCGATTTTTCTGATGCTTCCTACGTCTCCCTACAGACTCTTCTGAGCTGAGCATGCAACACACCGGGAGTGGTGTCTCTTGGCACTGAAGTAGCTCTGGCGGAAGGGTTTTCTGTTTCTACTTCCTAGCACCCAGAGTGTGAGGAGCGGAGACCCAGCAGTGACCCAGAGCTGATTGATGGCAGGAGGAAATCTAGCCATCCCAGCCACATGCAGCTCTTATAACCCGGGGCGTGGCACCCTGCCGAATGAACCTTCACAGATGCCACATTTCTCTCAGAGTCCTAAGGCGAGTCTTGCACCTTGAGTCTTGGACCTTGAGGCGGAGGAGGGGAAGTGGAGGAAGTAAGAGCCTTACTTCCATCTCTCTCTCATTTTTTATTTTTCTTCCTGCCTTTGTAAGACTTCGGTCACTTGCTCCTAAAATGCCTTCCAGCTGTTTCTATAAAGGTATTAACTGTTTTCCTTGTCCACAGACCGTGGGAAGGGAGACCTCTGTTTCTGGTTCAGCGACACCATCTACGGACCTTGTTTCCAACTTCCGCGACCAGAGAACGCAGAAAGGTCGGACCGGGTTAACCAGCGTTCGGTGACCGCCGTCGGGTTTCCAGAGTCAGAGCTCCCCCTGCTGGAATCCGAGGCACTTCGTAGCCCGGCCGGGATGTATTTTTCCCAGCAAGAGGACCCGAAGCCCTGATTGAGCGAGCTTTCAGCCAGCCACTTTACCCTCATACAGAGGCTTTTTCCAAGGACTTAAGCTGACATCGCTGTTCAGCCATTTGCTACTCTTCCCTTTGGCTCTGTCCCCTTAATGAAGGGTACTTCAGCTTGCCCCGCCCACGTCTAATCAGACTCTCCTAGGCTGGGAATTTAGGTTTAGGGGATTTCCCAAGTTAAAACAAGGAGATCCTTATAGGACAAGCTTCTCAATCACAAAATTTATTTAATAAAATTTAAAAATATCAGACTCTTGGTATTGCTCATCTGGATGGAAAAGAGACCTACTTTTGTATCGTGGTTTAAAAAAAAATACCTAAAAAATGTTTTCCTTAAGTGGGAGCCAGGGCATGATGAAGGGGGAAAAAAATAGTTCAAGGAACTTCCCCTTTTGGAGTGAGGACAAATGGCACACATGCCAGGAACCTGGTTCCACCTTGCTCTGATTGCTAAGCCTGCCCTTGCTATAGGGCCCCGTGGTGTCTGCGGAGCAGAAGAATAAATACACTCTTCTCTCACTTGTAACATCTTAAGAGAACAGAGTCTCCAGAATCTCTGGTGGCTGAGAAATTTCATGACCCTCAATCTGGAGAATTCCCCTAGATAAAACCTGAATAGACACCACTTATTTTAAATTAAGAATCCTGTGCATCTTTTCATTTGCTAAAGGGGAAGATGACAGGCAAGAAAACAGGAATAGAACTGAGACCATCTGAAATGGGTGTTTGGTTTTATCATGTGGAATAGGGGCAAGGTTTTCTGCTGTTTTTCTCCACCAGATGAGGACTGGTTATGATCCATTGGCACAGAATTTGGAGGCTCTTTAGAATCTTAGAATTAGAGGGGCATATCTGCTGTTTCCCTCCTCTGAGGATAAAATGTGTGCCCATTGAAAATAAGAAACAGAAAGACACCAAATGGAAAACCTAAATAAAGGCATACCTCCTTCAAACCAGGGAATAATTATTCAGATTTACAAAAATGAATAATAAGGGAGCAGATCTTCATTTTACAGAAGGATGCACCATGGAATTTCTTTACATTCTAAGTTCCTCTGATGCATAAAACATATGATTAGATTTACAAAAACTTGATTTACACCATTTTTTTAGGAAAACATCTTTGAGGAAAGATTAGGTGTGATTAGATGCAAGAAGAGCTCTTCTCAGAAGGCAAAACAAGCTGAGCTAACAGGCAATGGTGGAGTTAATAGTCAGAAACTCTTCTTGCCATTTGACAGAATTGGTTTCAGTTTGGGGGAGTTCTTGAAGATTTCTCAGGCAAGTCCCAAAGACTACTCACAGGGATGGGACTGGATCTCCTCACATCATGAAATGCGTGTTCGACCTTCCCTAACTTGTGAGTTCTAGAAAAATCCCAATGTGCCAGCTGGGAAATGGTGAGGTCTGTCTCCTGTAGGGTAAGGGACCCTGCAGAGTAAAGGTATTCCTGTCTCCGGAATACACGGTCTTCCATTGCTAAGAGGCAAAATGCCATTAGCAGAGAGGGAAAAAACTCCGAGTGCCATCAAGAGCATTTGGCTGAGGCTGAAAGAAGAAATGTATCATTCTAAATTAATAAATTTGTTCCAGGGAGGACTAAGAAGACTCTCTGAGCCTACAGAACAGAGCTAGTTTTCTAGTTGCAATTTCCACTGTTTCCACAGATCTATCTTCCCTGTGAAGCTCTGCCAAATGGCCAGGCAGACGATATGTATAGTGATTTTTCATTTCACTCTCCCTGAGAGTCCAGCATACACACACGAATACATACATATACATATATATGTGTGTTTGTATATTTTGGGGGGTTACTGGGGACTGAACTCAGGGGTGATTTATCACTGAACTACATTCCACATTTCCTGCCCTATTTTGAGACAGGATTTCACTAAGTTGCTAAGGCTGACCTTGACCTTGTGGTCCTCCTGCCTCAGCCTCCTGCATCACTGGGATCACATGTGTACAACACCATGCCCAGCTTGGAATCAAATATATATTTAAATACAGATTCAGGATAACTGTCTGTTCTAACCTTTAAGAAAAAGAATTCACATACTCTCCTTTCTAATGAGGAAATACTCCCCTACTCCATTTTGAAATGTCTAGGAATATTTTGTCATATTGTGGTCTACGTCCTGATTCCCTTTGCACTTTCCTACCTGCAGGAGAAAAGTAGCTATGAGAATTCACACTCGGGTTCCTCTCTCGCCCTTTTATTCTCCCCACAGCAGCACTTTAACTAGTAAGAGGAAGGGATATTCTGTTTCTCCCTCTTCTGCTCTCTTCTTACAGACTCAAAGCAGCTCCAATGCTAGAAACCTGTGCACACGTCCACTTCCGGCAGATTCCATTTCTGTTCATGCTACAGTATTTGTTTATGATCGTGCATCAGGTCTGGTGATGCAGCACATTTGCAGCTCATGAATATTTGATACTGAATTAAACAATTTGTCATTCTATTACATAAAGAACACAATTTAGTTCAGAGCAAACCATTTGAAAGAGAACTCATTATTATGATACCATGATTTTATTTTATTTCATTGTAGTGTTTTGATTGTTAAATAGACAATACATGTCTTTCTTCCTCTCTCTCTTTTAATTTTTTTTTGTCTAAAAGATGAAACCCTGCCTTTTACTTTGCAAACTACATTACTTATTTTCATTTAAATAAGAAAAAGTACTTTTCTAAAATATGAAATTGTTTAATTTGGGACAAATGGAATAATAATGTTTTGCCATGAGACAGTACTTCAGAAATTAGAGAGGGAACATGGGGAACATGTGCTCTTTTAATAAATAAATAAATGAAGACCATGTTTGTATTTAATAACAATTTAGCTAAAAGACAATTCTGAGACTCTGCAGCAGCCCCATTTAAATGTGGGTCAATGGAAAGCCTGTGATTGCATTCTGCACAGGTTACTTTGTGATATGGATCCATTTAAGGCAGGCATGGATGCTTTATAAATGTGGGGTCTTTTTCAATGTGACGGCTCCAACAGAATCTTTCTTTGCACTTCTGATCAAGAGACCTCCTGTGAGCAATGATGAAAACAACTGGAGTTTTGTTAGGAGAGCTAGAGCAGCAATGTGTTCTTATTTCCAGAAGTGACCTAGGTGCAGGAATAAAAGATGGTCTCAGGAGGGCCTGCCCATGTGCCCTACACTCTGCCACCCAGACTGAAGTGCTCGCAGTGACTTTGAGCAGCCAGTTCTGCAACCTGGGCACCCATTACTGATGAGAGGAGCTTCACCGATGGTCAGTAAATCCAGAGTTGCTCAGAGGGAAGGGCCGTAAATTTACAGAGGTAGAAAATTGTTCACAAAAGTGTAAGTGTGTGTGTTCTTCTGTATGCTCATCGATTTCACTTAACATAGCTATTTTCTGGTTTGATTTTTCTTTTCCCTTTAATTTGAGAAAGCAAAGCAAGAAATGGTTTTGCAGTTTAAAAAAATGCCAATAAAATGAATCAAATTACTTAAATCACTCTTTGAAATCATAAAGATTTTTCCCTTTACTTTCAATAATTTATAAGAATTGGCCATGTAAAATATTTTGTTAAGCTAGAGATCTAGTTCTCAATGTACCATTATCAGTTGGAACTATCCCCAAATGATTTCATTTCTTCACTTTACTCCCTGTAAGAATTTCTTCCCCAAGAACCAAATTGCTTTGGAAAAGTCCAGGATAATATTTCTCAAGCCCAATATTTGCTGATTCACATACTAATATTGAATTGTAGGGATTTTTTTAATTCAAATGCTTCTTTTGGTATATAATTTAGATTAATTTATATTCAGACATAACCAGGAGAACTAGACCTTTGCATTCTACTTCACTGTGTAAAACATCAAAAATATTTGAAACTTCTCTGTTGTCTCTTACACAAAGTGATCCTACTGAATGATATTCATTAAAAACTGACAAAGATGGATGATCTATACCTGTCACTACTCGTAGAACAGCAGCTGGTTCTTTATAATTTTTGTTAAGTTTTCGAGAATACAGAGGAAAGACAATACTAATTAAGTTGTGCTTCCTTTTCAATAATCTGCTTTAGGTCAACACTCTATATGTGTTTCCGATTATTTTCCTCATGATTGAATCTATACAGTAATCACCTGATTACATCTGAATTAATCAAATTAATCAATGCCCAGCCCATTGCAATTTGAGTTTTAACATCAGTTGCCCATTATTGACAACTAATTCTTAAAGACAGCTAATGCAAATTATTTTTTAGCCATTAATAGCACAGGAGCTGGAGTGTGGGGCTGGTTCAGAAGAAGCTGTGTCTGCCCTCTTGGATGGGGTTTCTTGTTTGGTGGGTGGGTGGGTTGGTCAATTTGGGTCATTTGAGGACCCGGTGTCCAAAACTAAAAAATGAGGCAGTTGGAAAACGTGATCTCTAGATTGATTCAATTGCATGTCTGTTTAAGGATCAGTTTATCAAACAAAACTTGGCTTTGGGGGGTGAAGGGCTTTAAGATAATGCTTGTGTGGTCTCATCAGCCACCTGGTGTCACTGTCAGCTCACCTGCTGGATGTTGCTTACCTTAAAGAACTGGGGTGGGCCTCTGTTCTGTAGGTCTGGCTGTTCTCTATTGTTTTGTGCTCAAGTAATCTGATTTCCTTCCTCTTTTTTCCACTGCTAGGTAGGAAGCTAAACAAGGCTTCCTATTTGTTCTCTCCCCTCCTCCAGCCTCCCCCAGCACACACCTGCAGCCTCTCTGGCTCCAGAGTTTGTCTCCTTTCCTCTTCCCAGTCCTCGCAAAGTTTCCTTCTCTGACTTTTGTTCACTTTGCCATTTTCCCCAACTACTCATTTCTAAGTCATTTCAGATCCAGGCCTCAATGGGAATCAGTGTGTCCCAGTACTACTAGGGCTCAGAGGATCCTGTAATCTGTTGGAATCAGGTTTATTTATTTTTTATTTGGTTTTTGGATGCTGGGGACCCAACCCAAGGACTAATGCATGTCAGATAAGTTCTGTACCACTGAATTGCATCTCTTGCCCTCAGTTTTATTTAATTTAAAGAATGGGGTTGCTCAGAGACATGAAGCAGAAGATCAAGAGAAGACAAAAAAATATGTATGTATTAGAGTGATGTGGATTCTCTAGGGTCTCAGGTCCAAGGCCTTCAAAAGATGAAGGTTGCAGGGGTATGAAAGATGGTGGAATGAGGCAGACATTATTCCCCTATGCACATGTATGATTACACGAATGGTGTGAATCTACATTGTGTACAACCATAGAAACGAAAAGTTGTACTCCATTTGTGTACAATGAATCAAAATGCAGTCTGTAAAAATAAAAATTTAAAAAGTCAAAGGTTGGTCTCAGAGAGCAGTTAATTTCTTGGTGGACACCTAAATGTGGCAGGATCCATATCTGTATCTGGCTTTCTCCCATGGGCCAGGTCAGGGCTTCACATGGTCTTTGCAGGCACCAAATTAGTGACTTTCATAACTGGATCGTGTCATTCTCATTGACCAAGAAAAGCACACTAATGGGCATGTCTGATTGTTCTCTATAGCCCTCCAAATGCCAGTGGGAACAAATGGAGGGGTCACCAGTCTCTCACCAGTCATCCTCAAGGAAACAGCTTTACAAAAAGCTTTACATGAGCCAGGTGTGGTGGTGCATGCCTGTAATCCAAGCGACTTGGGAGGCTGAGTCAGGAGGATCG
>JAJEJO010000923.1:257158-460043 GCA_020662805.1 Glaucomys volans
GCCAAGTGTCCCTGAGTTCAATCCCTGGTTCCAAAAAAAAAAAAAAAGCTTTACATGAAATGCAAACCACACAGGAATCCAAGGTTAACCACATGAAGATTCAAACGTCTTTAAGTCTCAGTAGAAATTAAGGCATTTTGTAAACATAAGGAGGTAGATCATCCACAGGATGTAAGAAGAGGTGGACATCCCCTGCAGTAGGAGGAAACACTGATCAGAGGGGTTTCCCCTTGATAGTACTGTTTTGTTATCTTTTTAAATTTGTTGACCAAGTTTTCTAAGAACACTGAATTGTGGCCCGAGTGTGATATCCCTCCCTGGTCAATGCTTGCTTGCATCAACCTCAGGAGACTCTTCCCCACCCCGGCCAATACCTGGCTTTTCCCTGGCACATGTAAGAACCTATCTTGATTCTAGGGATTTTCTGGCCCAAGACAAGGTGGTTTTAGATTTCTATAACTCTCTGAGAGCCCAGTCTTGGGTCAGAGTGTCCCCCCTGGGACTCTTCAGGGTCTGGACCAAGCGTGTGTCCTCAATAAATGCTTGCTGAACTTGTCTTGCTAGGTTCCTACATGTGCAGTGAAAAAGCCCAGGAAAATCCCATCCTGAGCTGTAAAAGTCAAAGTTCACTTAGGCCAATGGGAAGCAGTGGTAGAGATCTGAGGACTTAACTGAGGCATATCAAGGAGAGACTCAAGCTCAGTCCAAATCCTGTTCTAGATATCCATGGCTAACCAAGAGCTCCCCTTGGCGTCCACAGCACTTCTGGACCAACCAAGTTCAGGACACTTTGCTGAGGTCAGACCCTGAGGGTACGCAGGAGAGACTGCCTGGCCCCAGGTTGGGTTCTGCAGAGAGCCCTTGGGATTCAGAACCACATCAGCTCAGGACAAAGGAGCCCTGCCACCTGTTAGATGTGGTCTGATTTGCCACAGTCCAGAGACCCCACCCCCACCCCCAAGAGCACCATAGTAGCTGGAAAGAAATGCAGCAAGGAGAAAGGAGGACGGAAACTCTACCTGAAGGTGCTCACAGACCTCTACCACCTGTCAAAGCGGTTTGCAGCTCCACGTGCAACTTGTTCCCAGCACATTGACTTCCATATATTCACTTCAGAATCAAGCCTGCCAAGATGACCTGAAATCACTTGAAATTGGTGCCATCCTTGCAATTAATGAGGGGTGACAGTGGCTGCAGTTGTGGGTAAAGCCTCTCTGGGGGACAATTTCCTATTTGGATACACTCTAGTTCATTCTGATTGTGTCTAAATCATAATAAACACCCTCCAGCTCTGGTACACAAACCCTTGTTCTTGGGGCTCTGCCAGACCTGGACCCCGCTCTGGATGGCATGCAGGAGCAGAGGTTTGCCACTCGCCGACTGCTTTCTACCCCATGTGGGACTTGCCTTCTTGTGCAAGCTACCTGCAGGCTGTTAGAACAGCTGGGGTGGGTGGGGAGCTCACGGTATTCCAGAAGCTCTCCGTGGGACTGGTTAGAGGACTTATGCTGTCATCTAAGATTTTTGCAGGCACATTCGTTGTTCAGACCAACTCACCTTTTTAAAATAAACAAGCCTCATCAATTGTGCCAGCCTAGGTTTTCTTTGCATTTCACGATTCAGCTACCTTATGTGTTTTTACGGCAACCTCCCTCCCACCCCACCCCACCATTTATCACGTCATCTTATCACAGTCTCTTTGGGAGACGCAAATAGCACACTAATGTTTCCTTTTGTTAGGGTGAGTTGTCAATCTCCTCAGAGAGGGAACAACTACAGACAGCTCTTTCTTTTGATAATCTTCCTGACACTTGCCTGAGACTGGCTTATCCATCACACAGAACCCAGCTCGGGGAGAGGTGCATGCCGACAGTCAATCAGTGTGGATGTCACTTTGTGTCCATCAAGAAAAGATGTAATGTGAACTATCATGTATTTTGTTCTAGTAAATAGCCTTCCTTTCTCCCTAAATCTTGTCTGGTTTTCGTGGGCTGACGTACAAACACAACACATGGAACTCTGCCCTTTTAACATGCACGTCTGAAAGCTGTCGTCTTTGTGCGGTTTTCAGCGTCCTGGTGTACTCTGTTATTTTCAGGGATGAAGGAGGGGGAGCTGTGAACATGGAGACTCAAAATGCTGTAAATTTGGATCAAGAGCACCTTGTTGGAATTAAGAATGCTGAGCTTAGTGTGAAATTGCTACCAAGTTACATCGTCAGCCATTACCTTCCAGCCACTGGAAATCTTTCCATATGCAGAACAATTCGGAGAATTTGTAGAAGGTTATAAGAAATAAGGAGCCATAAAAATACAATGAAGTCATTCCTCTGAATAAGTTTGTGTAGATCAGACCAGATCAAGTCCAAAAATTTTTCTTGGAAACTTTTCCCCATGTAATAGGGGAAGCAAATCATATATGAAGAAGGGGTTCAGGGAGATGGGGATGGAAAAAGAGATGAGATTTCATATTTAATTTGTACACTGGGCAGGTAAGCCAGTCACTAGCTATGGATTGCCCCATTCCTTCTTTTCTGGAAATAGAAATGGACAAAACAGCCACCAACCGCCAATTATGACTATCTCCAAAACTGGCTAAGATCTGTGGCTAGCATTATAATGAGACCTATGACACAATTAGATTCAAAATCTAGGCTTTGTAGAAAACCCAGTTACCTATGTTAATGTATCATAGGAATCCTTACTCTGGGATCTTCTGCAGTCATTCAAGTACAAGGCAGGGCTTTGTGTTCCACCATGGAGAAGCGTCCACTATCACACAGAGGGGAGCAGCTTTCTGCAGGACAGTAGGGATAATGTATCCCATCTTCTATTTCTAAATCATGCCCGATGCCATTGGAAGTAATAGAACCACGAGAAACCTAATTATAATTTTTCAAATGTTTAAATTTTTAAAAATAATTGTGGATTTGCTTGGTTATTTAAGACAATAAGAAAGATTTACTTACTTCTTCCTTTAACTCAGCTCAATCTCCTGGCCAGGAAGGGTTTTAGGAGAGAAACTTTGTGGGAAGACTGCGTTAGAGAAGAGAGTGGTTTTGTTTGGTTTGGTTTTGTTGTTGTTTTCTGGGCATGTGTTAGCATGGGGGAAAAGGAAAAAATTCATGTTCAAAAAGCTCCCAGGCCAACTTTGCTCTCCTTGGCTGAGAAAATTAAGATTTTGGTGTGCTCTGCCAATGTAAGTGAATTGAATTGAATTTGTTTAAATGGAAGAGAAACTGGTGCTTCTAGGCCTCCCACAAAGATCTAGGGATTCCATGACAAAGAAATAATAATCCCCGTGGCTTCTGGACTAAAAAGAATTCTGTAGCATTGATGTAAACAAACATCCTAATAAAAAACCCCTTCTTCTTTAAATACATATCTCTGAAAATTATTTTTACTTGTCTTTTTGACTGAAATTTAAAAAAAAGAAAAAGTCTTTCAAGATAAATTAAGTGACTGACCAGGAAAATGAACCCCTGAATGAAAATTCAGCAAACATGCCAACTCACAGCGCTGGGGTTTTGTAAGAGAATCTCACTCCTAATAAAAAACATAGAGCATTACACAGAAAGCCTGGGCCAGGGCTGAGAAACAAGGGCAGTGATATTCATGGATGAGAGAGGAAAGCCATGCGTGCGAGTGCTCACAGAGGCACTTGGCAGTCAAGTGGAAGAGGTGACATTACAACAACTTCACTCAACCAGGGCGCTGGAGGCAGACGCTTTTTTTTTCTTTTTTTTTTTTTTTTCTCATTTTTTGTTTTTTTTTTCCCCCTGGGAATTGAAGGAATTGAATGATCTGTGAAGAAATTCTCCAACAGCTAGAAATGAAATCTGGTGAGAATTTTTAAATAACACACACAGTGTGTGACTCTAAGCATACTTTATGTCTCCTGTTCCCAGGTTGTGCTGGATTGGGAGGGCTAGCATAACAGGACTGTAGATGGTAACACACACACACACACACACACACACACTATCCTCTAGCACGGGCTACAAGATGCAAGCAAGTTACAGAAACAACATGGAACAAAAGAAATGGAGATTCTAAAATGTAGTGTTTCAGAACATTCTTAATTGCCAGGCTCAGTGGCACATGCCTGTGGTCCCAGCAACTCAGAAACCAAAAGCAAGAGAACCCCTTGAGCAGAGCGTTCAAGGCTAGCAGCCTGGCTAATGGAGCAAGACATCATCTCCAAAACCATAAATAAATAAAGGAATATGGAATACTCATAATTAAGTACAGGATTACAAAGCCTTTAGAATAAGTTTGTTCTTAGATGTTACCCTAAGGGAAATTTTTAAATATCATCATGAGGGAACAACACTAAATGTCAAACAGTAGTAAAGTAATTTACAAATTATGCTACACCTAACAATGAGATGCAGCCACTAAAAATGATAGTTTGGGGATTAGGGATATAACTCAGTTGTAGAGCATTTACCTAGCACCTGTGAGGCCCTGGGTTCCATCCCCAACATCATCAAAAAAACGATAGTTTAGTTTTAAATTTATTGATAGGTATGAAATAAAGTGATAATTACATAAATTTTGTACTTCTTGAAAGCAATTGATATCAAGATGCAAGGCTCACCATCGGAGAAGTTCCAAATTTATTCAGGAAAATGCTTGTACTTATAGGGTTAGGAAGGAGTGGACAGGTCAGGGCGAGCAATGGGACAGTGACTGATTGGTTAACCGTGGTTACTAAGGGGTTAATTGGCTCCTGGTTGCTGCCAGTGGGAAGAGTTATGGGGGGATTAAGCCCAGAAAAGAAGCCTAGCCAGCGCCATGTTGAGAAGTTACAAGGGGATATAAAAACAACCTTATACTTCTAATAACATAAATAATATTTTGTTGATATCATATAACAAAAATGCATGTCTAGTATGATACTATATAGAATGATAGAAATCAGATTTCAGTATTGAATGAAGATCTAATCATTTTGTACAAATGTGTAATATACATAAACAAATCTTAAAAGGTAAAATAGGGAAAAAACACAAATGTAATCTGTATTATTTGTCATATATTTTGCATAAATACACATATATATTACGAAGTATAAAAAGATAAGCATGAAATCAGAAAGTGGTCATGCCTTGGGGAGGGACCTCAGAGATAATAGAGACTAGATGCAATTTGCTTGGGTACAAGAAACATTTTGATATGGATGGTGGTGACATGAGAGTACATAAATTTTTAAATGTTGAGATGTCCACTTATGATTTGTGTACTTTTTATATGTACATTATACTTTAAAAAAAAAAAAGAAAGAAAGAAAGAAAGAAAAGAAAAACCATTAGATGCAGTTGCACATGCTGTAATTCCAGCAACTCAGTAGGCTGAGGCAGGAGGATCACAAGTTAGAGGCCAGTCTGGGCAACTTAGGGAGAACCTATCTCAAAATGAAAAATAGAAAGGACTGGGGATGAAGCTCAGTGATAAAGTGGCCCTGGGTTCAATTGCCAATACCCCAAAGAAAACAAACCCACAGGACCAAGATGCTAAAAATGTCCTCTTTGAAAGAAAAGGTTGATTTTCACCTTTATCAGTCTGTCTTTATTACTTAAATGTTTTACAACAATCATTACATGCATTTCTTCTTCTATTTTTTTGTTTTTTTGGTACCAAGGATTGAAAAAGTGATAAACCACATTTTTTGTTTTGAAAAAGGGTTTTGCAAGTTGCATAGGGCCTCGCTAAATTTCTGAGACTGACCTTGAACTTTCAATCCTCCTGCCTCAGCCTCCTGAGTCACTGCAGTTACAGGTGTACACAATGGCACCCAGCTATTTCTTTTAGACTCTGGAAAAATAATAATAATACAGCAATTGTTGTGGGGAAAAAAGTCAAGCCATAAAAAACAGGATCATCATGAATTCAGAATCAAGATATAATTTCTCTCTGCCAGACTCTTTTCTCAATTGGTGGCAGGTATATAATATCAATACCGTGTTTTCCATACATTCTAAAAATGTTCCCAGCCCCAATGAAATCAACAGTTTTCACTCGATGGTTAAAAGGTGTAAGTAACATGGAGACCTAATCCTCCTGCCTCATTAGGAAAATATCCAGCCCAAAGAGGTCATAAACCAGAGCAGTGTCCAGCCCGGGAGGGAAGTGAATGAGAGAGAGGATGAAGGAAGCCCTGTCTCAGATTCCTGCCGCTCTGGCCTAGAAGTTGAAGGGCTCCGTTGAGGTGTGTTGCTGTGTACGTGCCAGGCTCTGTTTATTTCATGTTCTGAATGATTCCTTTTTAACCTACCAAGTATTTATAGCCCATAGAAACTCAGAGATGAAAGTTTTTCCAATGCGCAAAAGCCACAAATGACAAAATCTTGTTAGAGTGGCCAAAGCCAGGAGGCCTCTCAAGCCCGTGTGTGTGTCCGTCCGTCTGAAGCCCCGTTCATTACAACGGAGCTTTTCTGGGCTGGTCCTCAGAGGAGAATGGGTGACCCTAGGAAACCACTGCCACCACTGTGTTGTGAGCTGAAGGAGAGCCATTGAACACAAACAAAAAGAATGCTTCAAGGACGCATTGCAACACAATCAGAACCATGCCACCGGCTCTGATGGCTAGAGGGGACAGCAGGAGTGACACAATTAAGGACAGGAGTGGTTCAATTTAGGGGGAAAAAACCAACAGAAGTATGCGGTCTGCCGGACAAAGAGGCCGAGTTCTAAAGCACCCCCAGAAAGCAGCCTCCACAAAGCGCTGACCATGTGCACGGAGCAGGCTCTGCAGATGGCTCTTTAAGCCACACTCAGAGCTGGCACTCTAAAAAGAGTTCGGGGGCAGCAGGCTTGCAGGCAAGGGAGAGTGGAGCTGCGTGATCATGTGCGTGTGCCCTCACATACCAGAGACAGTGCGGGCCAAACAAAGCCCCACCTGGCAGGACTGGTGAGTCTCCAGCCTGTTTCTGCTCTCTTCGTCCTCTTGCCCGTCCTGTCCCCCCAGCACTCCCCACTTTATGCATTTTGAAGTGATCAGCCAGTTTAGAATTCCCACATCTCATTTGTTCAGCCATTTTGGTCACCAAGCTCACTCAACCCATTGGTGAAAGCATTTCCTGTAGACAACGGTCCTCAGAAAAGAGGAGCTTGTGGTATTCTGGAAGTACAAGCTGGGAAAAGCTGCACCATACCTGCCAGGAATGCTAATGGGGTACATTGTAGCCACCCCATGACAATGACAAATATCAAGAAGAACTAGGGAGGCTATAGATGAGGAGGATAAGTGGAAGAAAATGCATGCTTTAACCAAATCGTCTCCTGGAGTTCCAGGCCCACATTAGTCCTTTATCCAGATGCTCACAACCTACCCCACAAAATGCATTTCCACCAGCCTTCAGTGTGCCCCTGAGGTGGGAGAGATGAGGGGGCTCTTGAGTGCTTCATCGTGCCACACTGCTCTTGAGCTGGGAGAAACAGAGCTGTGGGCGGCGGAAAGCTAACTGCAGACTCTAAACATTGATGTTTACCTTTTCTTGCAGTTCGTGGGGGACGTTTTCCTTCTTCAAATTTGAGCACAGTTTGCAATAACATTAGTGAGAGGAATGTACTCGCATCTTGTAGAAAAGATAAACACTGTAAATCCTGTCTGCTTTCTTCCAGAAAAAGGCTCTCTGGAATAGCAGGCGTAAGAGCAAAAAATGCCTCAGAAAAAAATGCAGACTTCAAATTTACCACTGCTTTTTCAGACATGCAAAAGAGTGGGATATTGAATTGGGGCCTCTGAGCACGGCTACGTAGTTTGTGTCCTGAACAAACCTAGGGAGCAATTCTCAGAGAGACTGTGATGGGCAGTCTAATCTCTACAGCAATACGGAGATGCATTGCTTGAGGCTACCACAGTAAATGATGTGTACTGAGGGATGTTGTCATCCCGAATCCATGTCAGTACTTGCTCTTCTCTCCTCCTCTGCATGGTAACTCGGGTAAAATGACAGTGGCAGGCCTGCACATGTCTGTCCCTTTGTCTGTCCTATGCCCCCAAAGCCTATCTCCCACACAACAAGGATGCATCTTTATACTGCTATCAAGCCACAGCTCACCGCCTGCCTCTCGGGAACAATAATGAGTGTTTCCATGCGTTAAATTTCTACTACAGGCCAGGGCCTGCTGTGCTGAGGGCCTGATATTGTTAAGTTCGGTACAATTTAAAGAGGTAAGCGGCCCAAACTCAGGTCTTCCTGAGCCGGGGAGCCATACTCCCCATCCAGTGACCATGGGGCCACTGCTTCTCTCTACTTCTCTGACCTTCTGTCAGTTCCCAAGGACTCCGAGCCTCCGCTACCTTTGCCTCGATCATGCTTTACCAGCCTAACTCCTTCTCATCCTAATGAGTTCTTAGCTTCAGTATTGCTTCCTCAAAATAGGTCAGCCTCCCCTTCTCTGCTTCCCTCCTTCCCCACAGCATGGTATGCTGTCGTGTGCGTGCCCTTGTCCAGTCTGCACCGCTGCACTGACAGCCTTACTCAGGCAGGGCTGTGCCCGTCACATGCGCCACTGGTGCCTAGTGTCCGGCATGTAGTCAGGTGAATCAACTTCTGATGAATGTACAAGTGAGTGGATGAGTGGTCAAGGAGGGCCCAAGCAAGGCAGATACTGAAGAGACACTGCAGCTTCAATTGAGTCCTCGGATTGCTTCTAGCCTAGTGGCTTGGGATCCTAACTGTGAAGAAAATTTATTCATTCCCTCCTTTAGAAACAATTTTCTGGGTGCCTATGAGGGTGCAAAAGCTTCAGTCAACCTCCCTTCTGCACTAGCCTCCCCAGGACAGCCCTCAGCTGGCTACCTCCTCACCTCCCTCTCCAAAGAGGTTTCCTTGACCTTTCCCTGGATGAGGAAATCCTGGCCTTCCATCCCACAGGGTAGCCATCTTCCCTAGATTCTCCTGCAGAAAACACAGGCTGCTTGCTTTTTAATGTTCCTGTGACTCCGTCCCACCACTAAGTACAATATTACTCATTAGTTTCATGTACAATGATCATATTATAGTGATATAATACACTGTGACAATCTTGATACTCTCGTCTGACAAGCCAACAAACCTGACAATCTCATTTTAAAGCATCTGCAATTTAAAGAAAAAAATGTACACTCTAATGTCATTGCGCCCTCCCCATTAGAGGAGGGGTTGGAACCACTTGGAGTACGACATTCTGAGATGCTGTCAGAATTTTTAAAGTTAAACAAAAACCCTCTTGGTGTTACAAGTGAGAAGACAATAGCAGCCACTACCTGAATAGATAGCTGTCACTCCAGAAGACAGCCTGCAGGCTATTCAGGGATGATGCTTTTGAGGGGAACCATGCTGGGCCTTCAGAGGGTGTTCCCACTGGGTACAGGATTCCAGCTGCCTATGGGGTGGAGGGTCCTCACCTGGCATGGTTGGTCCCTCATTGCAGGGATTCCTGTGCCAGGGGAACAAAGGCTACAGGGGAAGAACTGAGGTAGCCTGGTTATGTGGTTAGGCTATATTAATCCAGAAAACTGGTGCCACAAAGCTGTGTCCACCCATGCCTCCCCGACATGAATGCTTCCATTTAACTCTATGTATTTTTTAAAACCATGCCTGCCCTCATATTTTCTGCCTTTTTTACATATAAGCTCCCAATCAAAATTAATTACTTGCATTCTTGGAAAAAGGAAAAAAATACTTAGCTCCATGTTATAAAGAGAAGAGCATAAATTCTAGCTAGTTCTGATCCCCGCGAGGAGGAAGAACCCCGGGTGTTTGCAAAACCATCCACTGCGCGTGCATCGGAGCAGGAGCAGGCGCCATGCTCCGCAGCTGGTTTCCAAAGAGCCAAGCGGAACCTGCACCTCAGCGGTCAGAGCGGAGGCCTCGCACTTGCAGGACCGCGCGGCGCGTGTCTGGAATCATTTCCCAGCCTTAATAAGAAGCTCTGTCCTTCCCAGGCAGCAGACGAGTGCCCCTCCGTGACCCCAGCACGCAGCAACACCGACTCTGAGAGGATGCTCACCTTTGGGGAAAAGAATGCTCTAATCTTGATCCTGTTCCCACGGCTGCAAGAATGCCCCCTGGTTGTGTGTCCTCAGTCTTTTTTCTTGTTTGCTTTTGTGGTCTGGGTACACTGATCCTTTCCTGCCTGGGTGAGAGAGCAGCGCGGCCCGCGGGGCTCCCTCCCTCGCCTCCTCATCTGGGTAGCAGGCTTTTTTCAACCCCCAGTCCTTCTTCACAGGTAGGAAGCACATCACAACTCATTAGTAATTTACTGCTACAGTAATTTTTATAATTACTGCCAGGAGGCCTCATTAAATTTGATCTAATGAATAAATATTGTATTTTTCAACGTGATTACCAGAACAGCTTAAGCTGAGTGCCATAAACAATTATTTTCCTCACTACTCAGGATGTCGGTGACTATTGATTTTTATTTCATAAAGAATTTACTGTAGTAATACCAATATAAATGACTTCAGGAATAGTCGGCATCCCCTGAGCCAATTTGCCAGCAACATCTATCCCAGAAACAGTAAAAGGGCACGGCTGGGAGGCAGAGGGAAAGGAAAATCGCACCAGCAGAGAGGCGTGTGGGGTGTGTGTGGCCAAGGACAAGGCTCCCTGAGCTCCGCCTGGTGCTGTGGACTTCAGAGAAGGAGCTCCAGGTTTTGGACTGTTGGGTAGCAAGCTCCCTGTCTGAACAATAAAACCGGCAGCCAATTTTCCCATTTTACAAAAGAGTCAATAAATTCTGCTCAGTTAGAAATTTCCAAAGTAAAATATGAAAACAGGCCATAATAGGAGGCTCACACCAAACCTTAGTTATTCATCTGTTTTTCTCCACCTTTCAGTCACTGTCTTGTGCTCTCCCACTTCCTACCTCTTCCCTGCCGACCTGTCCTCTTTCTGTGTAATGGAATTTCACATTTTCACTAGTGGGATGGATATTTCCTTATCTCTTTGGGTTTTTATTTCATCTAATACCCCATCCTTTTCCTATCATAAGCCACTGAGAAATGGGATAGGATTCTCCTGGTTTTGATTTTTCTTTCTCTAATCCAAGAAGCAGGTATTTCCCTAGCTTACTGCTCAGACTTCTCTACCCCCACAGAAGGGTGGGACTCATCACTGGTGCCACATTAGAATCACCGAGGAACTTCTAAAACATGCTGACACCCAGGCCCTTCCCCAGAGATGCTGATTTAATTGGCCTGCAGGCCAGGATATCATTACTGTTGTCAGAACTCACCAGATGATTCTAATGTGCATCCAGGTCCTCTGCCCCAGAAGGCAAAGGATGAAGGTCTCAGGCTGGATAAGTAGGACTGGAAACAGAGCTTCAGCCCACAGACATTCAGAGTGCCTGGGGGGTCACTGTTGTGGGCTCAGTTGTTCCCTTTCAAAACTTGTATGTCAAAGTCCTAATCCCTTCTGCTTAAGAAAGTGGCCCAGTTGGGAGATAGGGCCTCTTTAAAGAGGTGATTAAGGTAAAATGAACTCAAATGGGTGGGCTCTACTCCAATAGAACTGATGTCTCTTTAAGAGAAGGAGATTAGGACACAGAGGAAGGATGGAAGACCATGTGAGGACACAGGGAGGAGAAGACAGATATTTACAAGCCAAGGAGAGGCAGAAGAAACTCACCCTGGGACTTTTTTTTTTTTTTTAGCATTGTAGCATTGGGGATGGAACAAAGGGCCTGTGTGCATGGTAGGCAAGTACTCTGCCACTTAGCTACATCCTCAACCCCTTTTTTGTTTTGAAACAGCATCTTGATAACTTGCTAAGGGTGGCCTCAAATTCATGATCCTCCTGCCTTAGCCTCCACAGTGGCTGAGATTACAGGGGTGGACCACCTCACCTGGCTACTGCTAGCACCTTGATCTCAGACTTCTAACCTCTAGAACTGTGAGAAAATATATTTCTGTTGTTTAAGCCACCCAGTTTGTGGTACTTTGCTTTTTGGTTTTTTAAAATTATTTTTAATTGACACATATATGGGGTACAATGTGCTGACTTCGGTACATGAATCAATTACACCATGATCGAATCTTGGTAATTAGCATACTCATCATGTGGTACTTTGTTCTAGGAAATTAGCACAGGAGTCTTCACAAACTGCTGGTGGAGCCTAATGGAGTCATCTAAGCCTCAACCTCTCAGGACTATCTGCTTGTATAAAAATAAATAAATAACATTCAGGGCAAAAAACTAATTTAGAAAAAGCAAGCTGCAAAACAGTATCTCCAATAAAATCCCATTTTTGTTAAGCAAAAATTTACATGTAACCAGACACAGAATATTTTAAATGCTATATGTTAAAAATGTTTATCTCATCTCAGGGTGATGAGATTAAAATTACCTTTATTTTGTCCTTTGTGCTTTCAGCATTTCCCACATTTTCTACAATAAATATGGTTTGACTTTGCAATCAGGAGAAAAAATGTAGTTTGCGGGGGTTTTCCTATTAGGAAATGAATAGAAGAATTTCTCTTGTGGTGGGGGGGTCCTTCAGGATCATTGGTTCTCCTCATCAAGTGATTCCAGTAGGATCACCATATCTGATCATGTTTACTTCCCTGGTTTTTGAAAATCTTTAAAAGTCTCCCACACCTTCCAAAGGCCAGACCCTCCATTCTCAAGCTGGAGCACAAGATGTCATGTGCATCCATCTGCAGTCAGACCATTAATGGGATATTTCTAGAGAATCAAAGTTCAAGTAAAATTTGTTAAGAGGGGAATATAAATATGAATGTGTCTCCCTTCACTCCAAGATGAAGGCAGGGAACTTCTCTACCCAGCAGGACAGTAAAGAAGCCCATGTCCCACTATTGATGTGGAACAATGATAAGAGTGTGAGCTAAGCATGGGAAAATATTAGAAGCATGTATATGAAACAGTCGATCAACCCTTCTGCCTTCACCCTATAGGTGGAATGATAAGCAGCTAGGAAATGGGTGCAAATGTGGGCTACAACTGGTGGCTCTTACTTACCTGTCCTAGGAAAACAACTGTGTAGCTAAGTGGGAGAGTGATTCAATGCCTTCTGAAAAGGATGAAGAGGTTCCAGGCAACAGGTAGAGTGAGAAAGCATGAATGAGAAGACGAAAGAGATTAAATGCATGATAGAGAAGGCATAGATTTCAATTTCCTTTCAAGAAAAAAGAAAGGCAATCTGAAAATCAGAGAAATGATAAACTTTCTGTAAGAAAGAGAAGAAAAACAAAATTTGGGGTTTGAGGGTGCAGGTGAGTGGTTAGAGCACTCGCCTGGCACATGTGAGATCCTGAGTTCAGTCCCCAGTACCAAAAAAAAAAAAAAAAGGGTATAAAATTTTAAAAAAACAAAAAAGAAAAACCCCATTGATGGTACCACTGGGAACATTTTCCTTTGAGAGACCAAAGACTGTGATCAGGACGGGAAGGAAGTGTAATTGTGAACATCACTAAGAACTGGAATAAAGGATGCTACATTGGTTTTTAATGTAAATGTTATTTATTTTCTCTCGATCTTTAGAACTATCCCAGAGATAGGACTCCAAAAACTATATTTATAGAATAAAATGTAAATGTTATCACTCTTGATTACAGAAAAATGAAGAGAGTTGCCAGAGTTTGGTTGCTGAAGTGGGGAAGAAAGGTCAGGAGATTAATGGATAGTTTCTCAAGTTGAGAAATCAAGAAATATTGAAAAGAAATATTTTTGAGATACAGGAATAACTCCTTGAAAGATAAAAACTGAAGTTAAGAGTGGCTGCCAGGGGTGGGGGATGTAGCTCAGGGGTAGAACACCTTGCATAGTGTGCTTGAGGCCCTGGGTTGGATCCCCAGCACTGCAAAATAAATAAATAAAAAGTGCTCACCCTCAGGATAGTAGGGTTGGGGTTCTAGAGAAACAAGTAAAGGAGTGGATTCTTTTCATAATAAATCCTTCAGAACTATTTGATTGGTTATTTTTCCATGTTTTTTTTATTGATGCATTGTAGTTTTATAAAATAATGGAATTTTTTGTTACTTATTCATACATGCACGCTTGATTGCTTTCACCAAATTTGTGTTTCTTTAATTAAAAACAACAACAACCAAAACAACTTTAAAAAGGATCCATGAAAAAGACATGCCCAATGTGGCTGTTCAAAGAAATTTAAATAAATTACTATTGCCTCTTATTTTATAGTGTATTTAAATTGATTTTCTTAATAGTGAGTCATTATTACATAATTTAGATGGAAAAAAATGGGAGGCATGATAAAAATTATACTGAATACAATCTTAATAATAGTAACAATACTTATGTTTAGTATCCAGGCATAACCGAATTCTTAACTATGTTGATGTGTGAGTAGCAGGATTATGGATGATTTTAATGATTAAATTCCAATTTTCTATAATAAGTAATGAAAATATATTTTATAACCTTCAAGATATATTGAACAAAAATAAAATGAATAATGATAATTTTAAAAATGTAAGGCACATAGGCTTATTTCCCATAAAGCTCTTTTTCCTCTTCCTCAACATTCCAGTCAACATGGTCAAATGAAATTCTCTTGGTGGTTAGCTTCTTGGCAGGGTTGCAGTGCTTATGTCACTACGTGTGAAACTAAGTAGGGTAGTAATAGTCTTCAGCATTTGAAAGGTGGAGGGTCACTGAGTGTCTGAAAAGCCCAAAGAATTAGCAAAAGTTCTCAAGAATACACTGGTGGGAAAACAGTCCCTCAAAAATAATAGTAACATCAATATGCAAAATGAGCTGTATGTTTAGAAAGAAGCAAAGAACAATCTGAAAGTGAAATTAGGAAAACAATTCCAGCATCAAAAAGATCTTTAGGAATAAATTTAACCAAAGACATTCAAGACATGCATAGTGGAAACTATAAAGCATTGTTGAAAGAAATTAAAGAAGACCTAAATAAATGGAAAGACATCCTGTGTTCATGGACTGGAAAATTTAATGTTGTCAAGAAGGCAATATTCCCCCTATGGAACTACAGACTCAGTACAATCTCTATCAAAACTCCAATTTCCATTTTCTGTAGAAAAGGACAAATGGATCTTAAAATTTATATGGTATTGCAAAGGACTCCAAATAGCCAAAACAATTTTGAAAAGAAGAAAATTAGGTGGCTCACACTTCCGACTTTTATAACTTACTACAAAACTATAAGCCAAACTATCCTATGTACATATATGAATATACCATAATGAATTTTACCCTGCATGTGTATCTATAATGCACTAAAAAAATAGTACTGGACTGGTATAAGGATAGATATAAAGATTAATGGAATTGGGAATTCAGTAATAAACTCCTATATCAATGTTCAATTAATTTTCACAAAGAGTACCAAAATCATTCAATGGGGGAAAGAATAGACTTTTTAACATATGGTACTGGGACAATTGGTGATACACAAGAATGAAGTTCAATTCCTCCTCACATAATATACAAAAGTTAACTCAAAACAGGATGCAAAATCAACATACAAAAATCAGCAGTTTTCCTATACATCAATAATGAATTTTTTTGAAAAAGAAATCAGGAAAACAATTTCATTCACAGTAGCCTCAAACAAAACAAAACAAAAACCTAGAAATAAATCCAACCAAGGAAGTGAGAGACCTCTACAATGAAAACAATATAACAGTGAAGAAAGAAACTGAAGGAGACACTAGAAGATGAAAAGACCTCCATGTCTGGGCATTGGTAGAATGAATATTGTTGAAGGGCCATCTACAGATTCAATGCAATCCCCATCAAAATACCAATGACATTCTTCATGGAACCAGAAAGGACAGTCCTAAAATTCATTTGAAAAAATAAAAGACCCAGTAGAGCCAGAGCAATTCTAAACCAAAAAAAAAAGCAATGTTGCAGGCATCACAATACCAATTTCAAATTACACTAAATAACTATAGTAACAAAAACTTGGTACTGGCATAAAAACAGACACATATGCCACTGGTACAGAATAGAAGACACAGAGACAAACCCACACAAATGCAGTCATCTGATCCTTGACAAAGCTGCCCAAAATATACTGCTATGGTTTAGATGTGGTGTCCCTCAAAAGCTCATGTGTAAGACAACGCAAGAAGGTTCAGAGGAGAAAGGATTGGGTTGTAAGAATCTTAACCCAATCAGTGAATTAATCCCCTAATGAGTGGTAACTGAAGTACTAGGGTATGGCTGCAGGAGGTAGGAATTGGGGTGTACCTTGGCGGTATATATTTGTATCTAACCAGTGGAGTCTCTCTCTGCTTTCTTATAATGTGAGCTGCTTCCCTCTGCCACACTCTTCCGCCATGATGTTCTGCTTCATCTGGAACCCTGAGGAACGGAATCAATCTTTTATGGACTAAGATCTCTGAAACAGTGAGCCCTCAAATAAACTTTGCCTCTATTACAGTTGTTTTGGTTGGGTCCTTTTAGTCATAGCAGTGAAAAAGCTGCCTAAAACACATACATTGGAGAAGACACTCTTTTAAACAAATGGTGCTGGAACAACTGGTAATCCCTATATAGAAGAATGAGACATCTTTATCTCTCACTCTGTCCAAAAGTCAATTCTAAATGGATTAAAGACCTAGGATTTAAACCAGAAACTTTGTAACTGCTGCAAGAAAATGTAGGACCAACACTCCAACATACAGGTGCAGGCAACCACTTCCTCAATAGGATTCCTAAAGTTTAAGAAATAGTACCAACAATTAGTAATGGTGTGACATCAAATTAAAAAACTTCTGCACAACAAAGGAAACAATTAAGAATGTGAAGAAAGCACTTACAGAATGCAAGAAAATCTTTGCTAGCTACTCTTCTGACAGAGGAATAATATCCAGAATATATAAAGAACTAAAAAAATTACCACCTAAAAACCAAATATTCCAGTCAACAAATGGGCAAAGCAACTAAACAAACACTTACCCAAAGAAGACATTCAAATGGTCAACAAATATATGAAAAAATGTTCAACATTTTTAGCAATCTGAAAAATGCAAATCAAAACTATACTGATATTTCATCTCAATCCAGTTATTATGGCAGCCACCAAGAATACAAACAATAATAAATGCTGGAGAGGATATGGGGGAAAAGAAACACTTTTACACTGTTGATAGAACTGTAAATTAGTACAACCTCTGTAGAAATAAGTATGAAGTTTCCTGAAGAGTAGGAACAGAAGCACATATGACCCCAACTATACCTACCACTCCTTGGTATTTTTCCAAAAGAATTGGGGTCATCATAATATACTGATACATGCATACCCATATTTATGGCAGCACAATTTACAATAGCCAAATTATGGTATTAACCTGGGTGCCCAATAGACAAACGGCTAAAGAAAATGTGATATTTATACAGAACGGAGTTTTTAAGCCATAAAGAAAAAAAATGCAATTATGCCATTTGTATGAGAATGGATGGAACTTGTTAATTATGTTAAGCAAAATAAGCCAAACTCAGAAAGTCTAAAGTTGTATGTTTTCTCTCATATGTGGAAGTTAGAGAAGAAAAAGTTGCCAAAGGATCTCATGAAAATAAAAGAAATAAGTAAAATAGAGGAAAGGAACCATTGGGAGAGAGGAGAGAAGAAAAAGACAAATTTCTAGGGAATGATATTGACCAAATTACATTGTTTTACGCATGTATGAATATGTAACAATGAATCCCACTATTATGTATAATTATAGTACATCAATGAAAACATAGAAAAAAAGATTATCAGGAAATTACAGTCCTGAACCTCTCAATTACCTGTAAAAAATGTACAATTTTGTACATTTCAAAATGGTTAAAAATAGTAAATTTTATGTTATGAGATTTGCTTTAGGTTTTTTTTAAAAATATTCTTTTTAGTTGTCAATAGATCTTTATTTTATTTATTTACATATAGTGCAGAGACTTGAACCCAGGGCCTTTTATATGCTAGGCAAGTGCTCTACCACTGAGCTACAACTCCAGTCCTTTGCTTTAGTTTTTTAAAAAGTCAAGGAAAATAATAAGTAACAAACAAAAGAAAAACAATAGGCAGAGAACTAACAAGCTTAATACTGTTTCCAAAACCCTTTTCTCTGATGAAACAAAGTTGCAATAGAACCTCTGCCTTACTATTTCCTAAGCTCTCCATTTCCTTAGAATCCCACATCTAGCCTGCTGAAATCAATTAATAGTTCTTCATGTCTGTCCTAATCAACATGCAGACAGATAAAATTTAGTTAATATCCTTTTCTCCCTCCCCAACATTGAAAAATAAGATAAATAGAATCTATCTCCATAATTTTACTTAGTCATTTAGTTCAGTAGCATCTGTTTATCATGATTTACAAGAATTTGGCTGGCAATGAGAGTTGCAGAATGCATTTGCATAAAGGAATTTTATTTACATATTTTCCTCCTTAAGCATTTGGATACTCAAAATGGCCATGTCTTGGAAACTCAGGCAAGCTCCAGTGGTGATTATTACTTTGCTAATATGCAGATGGTCATTAAGAATTGAAGAATATTTACAGCTATTCAATTTAAAAGACAAACTTGAGGATCAGTCTATTAAAGTAACCAAATAAAAATATGAGATAGCCAAAGTATGGGTTCATGTTGCTACGGCTTGCCCATGAAGCATGAACTTACCTTCCTTAGCAGAAGCTCACAAAGCAGCCTATCTTTGGGTGGCCAAGGGAGAGAGAAAAGCAGTCTCCACAGTGTATTTCCTTTGCAACTTTGAAGCTTAATTCCATGTTCATATAAGGAAGCGTATTCAGAATTCTTTCTGCAATATTCTTTGTACAATAAACTTTATTTTGCTTATCTCTCCTATACATATTAAGTAAAAGAGGCATGGAAAATCGAATGTAGTGAGTGCTGTATCACCATGCATCTGAAAGGCAGGAGGAGGGTACAACAATACATGTTTTTGCTTAGATTTTACAAAATCGAAATACAAGTCATGGAAGTTTCAAAAAGGGTTATTCTATAGAATGAGAGATGCTCGGGGTATGGGCCAGGGATATCATTTAGACTCCTCTAAAAACACTTTATTTCAGGCCAGGCACAGTGCCATGTATCAGTAATCCCAGCTTCTGGGGAGGTTGAGGCAGGAGGACCACAAATTGCAGGCCAGCCTGGGCAATGAAGTGAGACCCTGTCACTAAATAAAAATAAAAAGGGCTGGAGATGTAGCTCAGTGTTAGAGCACTCCTGGGTTCAATTCCCAGTACAACAACAACAACAAAAAAAAACCCCTTATTTTATAGACTTGACTTTGGAAATTTGTATCCATTTAAGATGCTTTACATTAGAAGACAGAAAAAAAAAATCCTAACATTTAAAAAATTAAATCTTTAAAATCAAAAGCCAACGAATTAGTCTAAATATATATCAAGTTGGCTTAACTACATAAAGAGGGACTATTTAAGTGATTTTAAAATTCAGTAAGTTGACTGCATCTAAAAGTTACACTAAGGACCAAAAAAAAAAAAAAAGCCCCCAAAACAAAAAACCTGTTTTCAATAAAAATATTAATCTTTTTAGTAATAACAATGAATAGTATTATCATTTGGAAATCACATATATGTATATATAGCCATATTACTGTTATTAATATACTTATGTAGACATACTAATATGCAACCAGATCCACATGAAAATACAAATAATTGATAAATAGAAAGGAATAGTTTTTTGTTTGTTTTGTTTTGCAGTACTGGGGACTGAACCAGAGGCACTCTACCACTTAGTTATATCCCCAGCCCTTTAAAACAATTTTTAAAATATTGAGACAGGTTCTTGTTGAATTGCTAAAGCTGGCTTCCAGCTTGCAATCCTCCTGTCTCAGCCTCCCAAGTACCTGGGCTTACTGCACCCAGCGTCACTGCATCCAGTGAGGAACAGGTTTTGAAAACAAAGAACTTTTGAGAAATAGCTGACTCGAGGTTTGGGGCAGATAATACATAAGGTTTTCTTGCCTGGAACCAGAAAACAAACAAACAAAAAAGCTATCAAAGACCTCTGAGGCCAAATCTTAGTGCTGAAGAATTTGTATGCAAAGCATAAATGCCACCACATAAAACAAAATGCAAGGAGGACTGTAGATGTTAATTTAGTGGTAGGGTGCTTTCCTAGCGTGTATGAGGCTCTGAGTTCAATCCTCAAAACTGAAAAAAAAAAAAAAAATTTAAAGCAAGATTTTATTTATTTTTTAGAAAAAAGAAATTGATTTTTACTTTGTCATTTCCTTTGTTCCTTGCTCTTTCTCTCCAAGTCTTTGGTCACCTGGATATCTTACTGGGTAGAGGCCTCTCCCTGGAATACATCCATTTCCCTATAATCAAGAGTCCACTCCTTATGCATTTCCAAAGATTTCCAGTTCCCTGCCACCTCTCCTAGCTGGTACTATCTTCCTTTGTCTCACAGCAACAGCTACTAGTCATTCTTGCCCTCTGCTTTCCCTCCTCCTTACCCAATCTTATACTTCTCTACGGAGCCCTCTCCTGGATGGTCATGCTGCAGTTAAAAACCTCAGGGGTTTCCAGCATCTATGCCTGATGATCCTATAGTCTAGTTTCGGTCCATCCCACTCCCTCACTCCTGAGCCTGCTCTCCACCTTTTCCTCCAGCACAACCCCTTGGTCCCCATGAGCCCTCTGTGGTCACCTACTCCCTACGCAGTGGGGTTTCTCAGTCAGGCTTGACCTTGCTCTCCGGATACAACTCCATTAACCATCCTCCTCTGTGTTTTCCACTCCTGCTAAGGCAAGTTGTTTGCTTTTAAAAAAATATATAAAAGATAAAGTCCTCTCCCTGATGTTCAGTTCAGTTCTGCCACTTCAGTTGTATGACATTGGGCATTTTCTCAACTTTCTAGATTTACTTCCTCATCCTGCAGATACCTGATAAATATTTGGTTAAAATTGACATAAAATAACCTGTGTCACTTTTCATTCCCTTTAGGACTTGCTCTCTTGTAGTACCTAATATTCTCTTCTTCCTTCCCCCAAAGCACTGAACTCTAATTTCATTCTGTTTGCAAAGGACCTAATTTCCTACTTCCCTACAGGCAGGAGCTTCCATTCTTCTAAAAGAAAAATAAACTAAGCCCCTCCAGCTCTCTAAACACTGCCTTTGCCTTTCTGCACCATTTAAGTTTTTAGTCTCTTCACAGTAAGTGCGGATAAAAATGATAGCCACCACCTCTACCTCAGGGTCCTGGGTAAAGAGTTCCTGGAGCACAGCTGTCACACTTCTTGCTCAAACTCCATTTCTGCAATTCTGCAGTGGGACCTGTGGGCTCCCACACAGTCAAGGCTGAGACCAAGCAATTGACCTGAGGTTTCTTTGTTGTGAAGTGGGAGTTATCACAAAACCCACAGGCTCAGAGCCAGTCCCAGCTACTTGAGGCCAAGCCCGGAGAATCACTTGAGCCCAGGATTTCGAGGTCAACCTGAGCAACATAGATCACTTCTTAAAAACAAAAAATCCCATGAAGAAACCCATATATTCATCCAAGATTTACAATGTCTGATAAGAAAATAATTTTTCCTTCCTTCATTTACCCTGTGGACATTATTTTTAGGTTTTTACCTTAGTTCGTCCACTAGACAGACAAAATCTTTTAAGGATGAGGCATCACAATGAACTGAATATTCCAGTCAACATTTTTATGAAAAATATTAGTTCAACTAACACTAAAAAATTTTCCAACAGGTTGGAAATGTAGTTCAGCTGAATATGGGCTTAGCCAGGAACAAGGTCTGGGTTCGAATCCTCAGCACCACAGACAGAGACACACATTCGAAGTAAGTACCAATTTATATAACCTCTAAACTTTCAAGCTTCCCAATTACATACCTAATAAGGTTCAGTGACAATTTGTGAATTTATGGAGAGGTACTGATTTTCTTTGGCTCTATAAAGCATTCCAGCGGTACTTCTTTCAGGTTGATCTTCTCTCCTGGAGTGTATAAGGTTTAAATATGGCTTCTCACACAAGTGTAGTGTAGGACATGGTAAGCTTTTTATGTGAAGATCCAGGCTGTAAATATTTTAGGTTTTGAGGACCATGCTGTCATTTGTTTTTTTTTCTTTAAAAGACAGAAACCTTAAAATGTGGGGAAACAATCTAGGCTGCAGCAAGATCTGACCCAGGCTATGGTTTGCCAATCCCTGATCTAAAGAATTGGGTTATTCAAGCTTTTAGATCAGGCCTTTTGTGTCTTTGGGTTCAACCCAGTCTCAAAATAGGCCTCAGGGAACAGCAAGCATTTAATATTCAAATGATTGATAAAAGCAGCCAAGTACTGCAAAATCACCATTAGTTCTTGGGGCAGCAAATGATAAAGGAAAATAATACTGTGCAACTTCCCGAGAGCATGTTGTGTTCTATCAGGCAACGTAGCTACCTTAGTCTATTTTCTGATCACAGATACTAGTCACATCACCAAGGAAGACACTGCTCAAAAGAGGGTGGCCCTGAACCTTCAGAAAAAAGCGAAGAGGGAAACTTCTAGAGGGAAGTTTAAATGACCATTTGTTTAAATAGGAGGAAAACAAAATTAGGATTAAGTACAGTAAGACTAGTTATTTAAAAAAAAAAAAAAAAAAAGCAGACATTTTACAACAAAATGTTTTATTATTAAAATAAAAACCTTTGTATAAAAGCATTACAGATCAAAAGCTATATTTACACTTATTGATTCAAAGCCTAATTGAGCATCAAACTCTGAATGGGTACAGCAACAAGCTATACATGCAAATAAACCGGACACATAAACACTTAAAATTCCACTTCTACCAAATAATGATTTACGGAAAAGGAAGGGGAAGAGATGACACGTGAAATCTGCCCAGTAACTAAAACAGCAGACACCAAGTTAAAAAACTATTGAAAGTTACTCATCTCTGAAAAGGCACTTCTCATTGCTATAAAAGTGCTTAAAACCCAAGCAAAATCCCTGTACATAGCAACACCCAGGGATAAGAAATTGCAAAGAATGATAGACTAGGTATTATCAAGTTTCTAAAAACTTTTATACTTTTATAGCAAGAATTTAAATCAGACTACTCTGAGGTTTTTCTCCATCCTAACTTCCCAGAATGTCTCTTAGACAATAGTTTTAAGTAGTGCAGTGTAATGTTGCCCATGACCCTTTGGATGACTGTAAACAGGATGCACCACTTAACTTTAGGGTGGAAGAAATCAGCGACAACAAAGTCGACTGTGACGAGTTATATAGTTACCACAATATGTGGGGTATTCTCATGAGAGGCATCCAAAGTACTATACTCCATTTCACAACAATTACCTAATTTTCCCACATGGTTCTAAGATTTTCATGTCTTGATTCTGTTAAAAATGTTAACTAGTGTGAACACTAAAATCATAACTATTGTTTTTGTATAAACAAGTTAGAGGGCTGTTCTCTGGAATCGATAGAACAGTTGACACTTTTGTACTGTCTTTCTAAGTGCTCAGGTTTTATGGGTGATTTCAGGGCTACTTCAACATCAATTAAATCAAATATGCTTATACAATTGCCATTTAAAAGAATTCTGAAACTTAAGTCACCAGAGTGGACCACTGGAAAAAGAGGGAGGTTCTGAAATGGGGGACAGGGAAAGCAGAGGACAAACTACAGGAGGGTGAAATATAACCTGCCGAATGCCTCCCAGGATGTTCCAGAACAAGATGAACTTGATTTGAGTTTTCTATAAAGCAGATTGATCGTCAAGATTCTTAACTCAGGTTCCAATCAATGACAAAACTGAAAACTTTTTAAGGGTAGTGTGAGAAGAGGAAGGTTTGTGGGTGTTATGCTTGCATTTCAAATTCCTGTTTCAGGCTGTGAAAGAGAAAAAGGGACACATCATGATACAGTTCCAACCTAAGAATTCTCTTTTGAAAGCCAAATTCAATTTTTAAAGCAAGTTTTCAGTTATATAACACATATATGGTCAAATGCATGCAACAACCATTCAGCCTGAACTTCACACACCTGCCCACCCAGTCACCACGACTCAGATTAAGATATACTCTTTCCAACACTCCCCATGTGCCCATTCCAGTTTTTGATTTTGATGCTGCTGGGGATCAAACCCAGCGTCTTGCATGTGAGGTAAGCATTCTCCCCCCGAGCTACATTCCCCAGTTCCACTTGGTTCATCTTCGTATTAAGATCCATAAATGACTCCAAGATTCAGGTGTGGAAAAGACACAAATAACTGCCATTACCTTTTCAAGTAATCATGCACATTCCCAAAGCCATGATACTTGGCTAAATACACAAGGACCCCAGTTGCACACCGCCCATCTCGCTGGCGGCAGAAACTGCAGTTGCAGATTCCTCGACAAGGTGGGCAATGCCAGTTCTGAAAGAGCATTATGAAAAGTACCATGAAACTAAGCCTTACTTTCCCCCTGTTTATCTACTCCTCTTTACTCAATCCTTTTATTTAATGTGGGTATCATCAATCCATTTAAACCTTTTTTTTTCTTGATTAAAAAAAAAGTCATAAAATAGCTTATATGCTTGCTACCCAACATTTCCTTAGGAAATCCAAGAAAGTTACACAACCACTGCTAGGGGTAAATGGAGTCAACTTTCTCTGAGCAGCTGAGTCTGAGCACTCTGGATGGGGCCCAGGCCTGTGCAGCACTAACACTGAATTAATCTGACTCCCCCAAAAGAGCATCTCAAAACTCTAGGGCCTCAATCCCTTCCCAGTATCCTTCTTCTGGCTTAATCAGCTTGTGGCCAACCTTCAAGCCCCCACAACTAAACCCCTTTCTCCAAGGCACCTACTGGATTTAGCAGAGCATCCTTGACCTCTTCACCGTAACGGTTTCGAAGGCAGGGACCACAGAACTGGCCTCGAATACCCCAGCAGTCCGGGTTTCTGCAGTTTGTTTTGGTATCAATCGTTTTCTGTCGGCACTGATGACAAGTAGATCCCTACCAATAAAGATCAAATAAGAAAAAGACATGAAAACACAGCTTTGTGTAGAGAGAAATGGCGTATTTAAAAAAATATCCTCGTCTGCAGATGAGTCTAACGTTTTGTCTTTGAATCTTATTTCAAATCTCTATAAACAGGTTTATGCCAAGGCACAAAAAGTATCTCAAGCAAGATGATTTTACTTAATTGGCCAGTGCAATAGTTCTTATAATTAAAACTTCATTTTTCTTGGAGCTAGAGGTATAGCTTAGCATTAGAACTCTTGCTTAATATGCACAAGGCCCTAGGTTCAATCCCTAACCCTGTTAAAAAAAAAAAAATCCAGCTCAAATCTATTTTTATTTTTAGCATACCCACCACTGCATCCATGTACAAACACATAACAAATATACAATAAATGTGTTGAAAGAATCAATTTCTAAATTAAAAGATTTACCACCACTTCAGATTTACTAAGAAGATAATTCAAGTGACAGAGGACACCCCTCGTGCCCAGATCTTTAGAACATGAGCACCACTCTAGGACAGAAGCTGTCCTTCCTCTCATGGATATTTATATTTCCAAATGTAATTTAGAGAGGGCTCTCACCAGTGAACGGTTATATATCTTCTCTCGAGAGTTGCTGCAGATGTTCTCCAACTCTTCCTCTGTAATTTCTTCCACTGGGCGAATGATATGCGGAAGGGTCATGGATCCTGGGCGCCGACTTCTGGGCATATCATCATCCTGAGTAACAAGAAGCATGAAACAGAGCTCCTTACTGGCTCTCTCCAGTTTTGAGTCTTCAGATATTTGGTTTGTAATTTCTTTGCAGAAAATTCAACCTGGAAAATGTCTCTTGCTTATGGAGAAAAGGCAAGTCATAAGTTTACTGTAAGGCTAACTGGACATTATGGAAATGATACCTACAATTGAGAAAAATGGAACTCCTCTCATCTGCTAACACAATCAAGTAAGTTTATGTGATATTAACAATTATGAGCAGTTTGCGAAAAACATCTAAGTTGGATAATCTGGTGTTGAGGCTGTGTGTGTACCCAGTGCAGGGCCTACAGAAGATGAAAAATAAGAGAGTAAATACCAACATGGAGAACTCACATTCATGTAGCTGTCCACACTCTTCCTCTTCCTCACCAGCATGAACCTATCCTCTTCCTCTTCTTCCTCCTCCTCTTCTGTGGGAAGCTCACTAAGGGACCCCAGGATCCGGGACCTTGACCTAGTCAGAGGTCGAGCTCTCCGGTCAGGGTTCTTCCTGGAAGCCACACCTGGGAATGTACGCCTTCGGGGTGTCTTTGATTGCTGAAAAATAGAAAACAGGAGGCACCCATTTGTTCCATAACAAAGAGAAGCAGCACTATGGAAAAAAGTTACACCTTTTCCTTAGGGTGTTTTAAGTAAGAAGAGGGTTCCAATTTCTTTTTACATTTTCATACTGCATAGAGAATGAGCCCAAAACCCATATTACAGTCTTTGGACTTTCAAACCCATTTTCTCTCAAATCGGTTTACTTATTGCCCTACTTAATTAAAAAAAAAAAAAAAAAATCTGACCTTCTGTTCCAACAAAAATTTCTCTGATGCCACCTGAGCCCTGAACACATGCTCTCTTTCCACATTAATATATAAGAGTCCCTGATTTCCTTCTCCCCTTCCTGTTGGCTACCATTCCTCATCCTCATGGGAGGCAGCGTAAAGCAGACTTTTCTTTTGCACCACGGCAAACACAACAAATTCCCCTCAGTTGTACCAGCGTCATTTTCAGAATACCATCATACATGATATTAGGCCATGAGCTGATAAACTTTTTCCCTCATTCTCAGATTTTAAATACATTGATCACACATCTACCATGAAGGAGAAATATGCTAAAGCTGAAACAAGTCTTCAATCCTCCCCTTCCTGAAGGGCTTTGCCTGAGTGGGAAGATGGAGGGGGCAAACTGCCCAGGTCAAGGAGGCTGGATCATCGAGAGCTACCAAGAAACGTCTTCTAGCTCTCCTTTGACCATCTAGAAGACCAGATAGGAAAATGGATTTTAAAATCTCACACCAATCTGTCCTAGGCTTGCCCAAAACAATACTATACCAACAAGGACTTACATTTACTGATCTTGGGCCTGGGAGGGAACGTCTTCCAGGGAGGGAACCAGGGAAGCTTTCTAATTCTGACATGAGTTTTGCAAGCTAAAAAGAGAAGAAATTAAATAGAAATTCTTGGTTAAAATAACTGCTGAAAATGAGCAACTTGTGAAAATTACACTAGCACATCGTTCGGCTTTAATTTTAATAGTAAGTCAACAAATTCAAAGAGTTTCTGATTTCTCCTCTATGCTTAATAGATTTTAAAAGCAGTTTAAGGAAAGAAAAAATTGGGGTGAGGGAGGGTGCACGAGCTTGAATTCAGGGCCATGCACCTGCCAAGTATGTGTTCCACCACTGAGCTACATCTCCCATGATGAGGACTTCGCAGCTAAACAAAAAATAAAGACACAAGTCCAACTAACAAATTGCTTGAGAAAAGTTGGGAAGTTAGTTCTGACATATTTGAAGATGTTACATACCATTGCTTTGTTTTGCTTTATATTTAAAGCCCTTTTCTCAAGAAAGTTCATGCCACTTTCATCTTCTGAATCGGAATTGGAATCGGTCACAAAATTCTCTGAGGGCTTGGGGGGTGCTGCTTTTTTGTTGGCTGCCCCCCTGGTATTTCGTGCTGGGAACTTCATCGCCACCCTGAGAGGTCCAGAAAGTCTGTATTGGCTGCGGGTCCTACAGCCTTCGCGGTTTGCCTGTAGTCTCTAGTTAATCAGAGCAAATGAGTCATTAATGACTTGACAGGCAGACAAGCTGCAAGTTGCATGAGTGTGACTACAAAACTCCTTTTGAACAAAAGACACTTAAGTAAATGAAATTTAAACTGATTGACAGCATTGGGTAACAAAATCAAGAATTGCTCAAGTAAATAGAACAATCTGAGTATAGCTAGCTACATGTAGCTTATCTGGGACACACTGTTCTGAGTATGTGGTTGAAAGGCATGTGGTTCATTCAGAGTCAGTTTTTTAAATGTGAAAACTCGGGCTCTCTTTCTCATTTCTTTAAAACAGTTCTTCTATATTTAAATAGAATTCTTGGGGAAACAACTGTGTTCTCTCCTAAACGTGGTTTCAATCCTTATGGCAATATATTAAACTATATTAAAACATCTCAATCCTCTGTCCACTTTTTTTGGCAGTACTGGGGAATGAACACAGGTGTGCTCTACCACTGAGATACATCCCCAGCACTTTATTTATTTATTCGTTTGATATTGGGACTTGAGCCCAGGGACACTTCACCACTGAGCTACATTCCCAGCTTGTTGTTTAGTTTTAAGACATGGTCTTCCTAAGCTGCTGAGGTTGGCTTTGAACTTGCCATCCTCCTGTCTCAGCCTCCCAAATCACTGGGATTACAGGCATGCAGCTCCCTTATTTTATTTTGAGACAGTCTTGCATCACCCCACCTGGCTCAAAAATTTCTTAATGAGGTAGGGACATAGCTCAGGGATGCATGTTCAGCATGCATGAGGCCCTGGGTTTGATCCCCAGCACCAACAAATAAAAGTTTCTCAAATCCCAACAAACAGTTCTTAGTACTGTTCATGTACTTTTAGTGTCCACAGGTAGAACACTACACAAAAATCTTTCAAGAAGTCTTAGCACTTTTAATCAAAGGACTTTATATTAATCACAACAAGTAGTATCTATAAAAAACCAAAACACAGGGCAGAAATTATTCGGGCATTGTCGATGGCTCATATCCAGATTTGGCCCCTGCAATAAAATGTTCCCAAGTGCCAAGGTGGCTCAACATCACTTATTAGAGCAAACGCACACTAGGATGAATAGGCAGTGATAAAATACTCGTGGGCAGGCGCTGTCATTCAGGGCTTCTCAAGTGGTGATCCATAGACAGTGGACCCTTGTCAGACCACAGGGAGCTGAAGAGCATGCACCCAATTCTAATAACACACTGCTTCCTTTGGAGAAAGTCTCTGGGACAAGAAAATGTTTGCAGAATGACATGGTGCACTCAGGGTATGAGGTTAAGAAGCAGCAGCAGCCTGAGCAAGTTGACAGAGCTTAAAGGGGATAGAGCAAGCACAGGAAAAGTCTACCAGGGTGCAAATACGGAAGCAGGAAGGATCCTACTTGCCCTTGTGTACACTTGAGCTCCTATACAGACGTCCTCACACATTCTCAGGATGAGCTATGGAAACTAGTCATTATCAAAGACCTGGGCACCTGCGTGTAAATGTGAATGTAACTAATCTTTAGGATGTGTGTATTTCCTCTGATTAGGCTGGATTTCTGTGACAATAAGAATCTGGAGGTTGGTCAACTTTATTTTATAAGTTTCCAAGATTTTTAGGCCCTACAAAATGTTTTAAGACTTCAAAATAGGACATTAGTAAAAACTGCTTTGAGACAAAATACTCAAAATTTTAAAAAGGTCAACAAAATCTTCTGGCATGACTAAATGGAAAATCGTAAAAAAAAAAAAATTTCAAAAAAGCAAGTGTGTCATGCCTCTAAAACATTACTTCTTGATATTGGTGAAACTCTCAAACTCACCATTCCATCTTGTATTTCACTCTCTGAGAAACCGCAAAATGATTCATCGTCAGAGTCAGCATGAAAAATACTGGCCAGTTCGTTAGTGACATCTGGCCTTGGTTTCTGTAAAAATCCACAATGGTCTAACACATCTTGCACCTCACTTTCTGAAAAGCCGCAGAAAGATTCATTATCAGAGTCCTCATAAAAAACATTTGCCAGTTCTTCACTGATATCTGACCTGAATTTAGGTTTCTGTAAAATAAATAAATAAATGTGGTTGTACATTTTTTTTTCTTTTTCAAGAACCAATTTTCCATAAACCGTGCAGAGAGCAAATCACATTTACAAGTGCACTACAAGAGAATAGCTTTTGTTACAAAGAAAAATGGTTTTGAGGTTTACAAATGATTTCTGAGTTGTTATGGCAAATCATCAGGCATGTTAGGTTAGGCGACATTTCAAAAGGATAGAATAAGTAGCTAATCTATCTCCAACAATTACTACCTAGAACCACAGCAAAAAGTGAAATGAAATTACAGTGCATACTGTATTTTCATAACGGCTGTATAGAAATGTAGGCAAAAAGCAAGCAGTTTTAATCACGCACAAAGCATTTGGGGCATTTTGAGCACTGCAGACTCAATTCTGTTTATTCTCAGGCAGCACTTACCGTGTTTGCAAAATTATCAGAAGCAAAGCTGTCACAACTGTCATCAGAGGATGACGAGGTTTCCATGGAAATCAACTTCATATATCTGAATTTCTTTAAGTTCTTTACTCTGAGATCCTTTTGCTGCAAATGGAAATGGCAATACTATTAAGTGGATGCCTACTATAGTGTCCAACTAAAGACATCATTTTTGAGTTTAGTAGGTTTAAACAGCAAAGTAGGTATGTCCATTTCTCATAATATACAGAGAAAAAGGAAGATTTGCAATTGCTATATCTTCAAAACCAGGTCAAATTCTAAGTGATCCTTTGGAGAAAATTTTAGTGATATTTATCAATTTATTCAAACATCTTCTGAGCTACCTCTCTTCCAACCTTGAAAGCACCCAAGTTCTTGGCATGATAATGAGCCCCACAGGAGTTTAATGCTAAACTTTTAAAATCCAACCACACTTTTAAAAATTCAACTGTACTACTAAAAGAAAATTTTCAAAAGTACAAAATGGCTGAGCGATTTTTCTCCCTCAGCCAAAATCAAGCTAATGAGGTCTTTTCACGTAAGCTTTAGGCTCTGTACTGTGATGCTAATTTTCCAAACTACCAAAATTGGGCAGGACCACTACTTCAAGGTGGCAAGCTTCCCAACAAGCACGTTCCCATCAGGAGGGGTAAGGTTTCAGCACAAGTCCTTACAAATCAAATGATATAAGAAACCAAGATGATAGATCAACTAGCACTCCAAACCCAGGAAGAGTACCTGATTCCATTTTAGCACTCTATTTCCACAGCTTGTCATTCAGCTCCTGTAGTTCCCTTACTCTGTAAGACTTAAGTACTTTACGGCTGGGAGTGTAGAGCATTTGCCTGGCAAGCAGAAGGCCCTGGGCAGGAGGACTTGAGTTTTTTTAAAATTCCTTTCATAATATGCAAATTATTTATAGATATGAAAGTGCTTTATTCATTCAGTGAATAGTCTTGCACTGCTCATCAGAAAACACAATTGGGATCTGTCTTTTGTAAAACAGCAGTTTCTACCATTTCTTAGTTTTTATTGAGAATCCTTAAGCATTGCATAAGTTTCTGTTTTTATTTTCTTAAATAAGGCCATGGAATAGCAGTTGAGTCCTTACGCCCAAATCTTTCAAAGTCAACTTCTGCTATAAGTCTCACGAAGCAATGCTAAGAT
Source organism: Glaucomys volans (assembly GCA_020662805.1). Lineage (NCBI taxonomy): Eukaryota > Metazoa > Chordata > Mammalia > Rodentia > Sciuridae > Glaucomys > Glaucomys volans. The sequence goes on from JAJEJO010000923.1 coordinate 288,554, forward strand.
ATGAGGCGTCAGGTGAATGGAAAGAGCATTGTTGATCTCCTTCACTCAACATTCCACATTTCAGTCACTTGAAAATTACTGGCAAGAAGATGGTACCCCAATTTCCCTATGCCCCTAAGAGGATATCATTCAATCATCTTAGGAAGTTTGTCTCTTGCCCTTTTAGCAAGGGAGGAAAACATGGTAAAAAGTAAAGCTACAAAACCTAAAGGTTACATGTAAATGTGATACATGTTAGAAGCTGAAAGGTATCTCGGAACCCCACCCTCAATTTCCAGCTGAGACAATTCAAGGCCCCAGGAAGGTGGGAAAGACTGCACAAGATCACAAGGCTGTAAGAACTTGAAGTCTGTAATCTCCTAGAACAGCAGTGCTCTATGCATTACTTCAGGAATTCTCACCAATTCTCATCAATCTACCTGCAAGCAATCAGAGGCCCAAGGCAGCCTCAAGGGAGGCATTCTATTGGAGATGTCAGGGAAAGACTGGTGTAGATTTAACAAGTCAGCACATGCCAAGTTATTTACCAGGCAAATACATCTTTGGAGGAAAAGACAGAAAAAGACAGAGCAAATGGTCACGACAGACATGAACTTTTCTGGCAGACCTAACAACTAATACCATTTACATTGGAGGTTGTTTTTTTTGTTGTTTCATGCCAGGCACTATGGTAAGTACGCTTTAAGTCTTTGCAGCAAAAGTGCTATCATTACTTTCATTTAACAAATGAAGAAACTAAGACCCAGAAGGGATTAGTCAAATCACACGGTGGCCCAAACCTGAACCTGTTAAGTCAGAATCAAAACCCAGCTAACATGTGGCTTTACTCCTTCGGGAAGCCCATGCCCAGTGCCACCTGGGCGTTGGCCAGGCTGAAACCACGCCCCCTCCAACCCATCCCAGCCTCCCCCCACGTGGGTCTTTAACCCCTGCTATTTATTTTAAGCACGTCATTCTCTTCCTTTCCACCCAACCCCCACTCTACTACCCGCTTCCTGGGCAGGCCTACGTTCTGACTTCCGTTAGAGCAAAGTAACGTTCCATTCAGAGCAACTCGCTATTGCGAAGTGAGGGAGGAAGATGGGGAAAGGGTGGGGAATGAGTAAATGGTCGCGAGTGGTTTGGATCATCCAGTCCTTCAACTGCAGTTAACCACTACCTGGGACAAAACCAAAAACAAACCAAAAACCCCTCCTCTCACGTGCACAACCCAAGTTCTAAAGAGATGCGTATGCAAGATGCTCCAGTGGTTAGAAGCCGACGCAAGGGATGCGCATCCCAGGGCCACCCACTAACCCACGAGAGGCACCAGGGAAATCGCTGGGCTGGCAGCTGCCGGCGCGTGCCCAGAGTCCGGCCAGTCCCCGGCCTCTGGCCAGCGCACGTGCATCTCGGGCACACGTGCCCACGCTACCCGGCGAGGCCAATCATCCTGCAAACAGCTCTTCTCCACAACCGCCCGCACGCCGGTGCGCTTGCCGGCGGGATTGCCACTAGCCCTGAATTACCCCAGGAGTACAGAATCTGGGACTTGCCCAAATGGGCGACGCCCAGGGCGACCACCAGTTGATAAGCGCACTCCGCGGCGGAGTCGGAGGGAGTTGGCTCTAGCCCGCCCGCGTCCAGCATCCACCGCGCCCACCCCTCGGGTTAGCCCGCCCAGCACTCACCGGCACGCGGCGAGCCTCCATGCTGGCGACGGGCACCCAGGCTGTGCTCCGAGCGGGGAGAGCCGAGCAGCCGCGCGCCGGTCCCACAGAGTAGCTGCAGCGCGAGCCGCCGGGCGGGCAGGAGGGGCGCGCAAACCTGGGCTCCGGGGGGCGGGGCTCGGGCCGGCTTTCCCGCGTTGTGGTGCAGGTCCTGCAAGGTTAGCTAACAGTTCAACCTGGCGCGAGACCTGCTCAGGCCCCAGAAAAAACTTGGCACTCCACATATTCTGAGCTCAAAGAATAGCCTTGGCATCTCCTAGAATTCCCTTTGAAAAAGTGACTCTTTGGAAGGCCGCATGGACCCTGCTCTTTACAGAGCTACACGGTCCTGAGCTAGTGGCGCGAAAGTAGTTCGTATTGCCCTGGGGTTAGGAAGCTGATTTGCATGAATTCCCGGGCGAGGAGGAAAAGTGGAGACTGGGATTTATGGAGAGCGGCACGGGAGGGCCGGGTTACGCGTTCCGGCACTTGGCACTTCCATTGCGGCTTGCGGTTTACATAATTGAAATATATTTATATCAAAGAATCCAGCAGAAACCACCCTTTATAAGCCCAAGTACCATCCTTAGATGTAGCACCTCTTTATCTGGCAACCACACCATTATCTAAAGCAGTTCAATGAGTTAAATCCCGATCTTCCCAGAAAGCACAGGAAGTTGACTTGTTTTACAGAAGACCTGTGGTTTTCAAAGTTCGGAACAGCCCCTGCAATTTAGTGAAGACCATTCATGGGATTTAAAAAAAAAAAAAAAGGTTTTAGAGATTATCTCTTGGAGATAGAAGCTGCGAACTCTGTTAACATGGCTTGGTGATATTGCCTTCCGTCCGAATTAGGATCACCCGAGTCAGGTATTTTTCAGCGCCCTTTGAATCAAACCTGGTATGAAGACGAAATAAAATATGAAGCTTTTTTGGGTTTTTTTGTGAAGAGCAAAAAACTTTTTTTAGAAGAAAAAGCAAGAAATTGTGTCGCTTTAAAAGGCCCTAATTATAACCTTAACTTTTAAAAAGTGCTTGAAATAAAAACATGCGCATTTCCCCAGTATTTCAAAGTTTTTCTTTAGGGACTAATTCCTTGGTAGTTAAGAAAGCATGAGTGAATCCACTGCGTGCCTCTCTGAATGTATGGAATATAAAAATCTACAAATAAATAATGCACAAGAACAATGGATTGGAAGGAATCTTGGAGTTTTTTCTTAAGCACTCTCCTGCCCAAAGGTCACTTTGCCACTGTGCAAGGGCCAAAGATCTGTAAAGTAGGGGCCAGGAGGAGAAGCTGTTGGTCTGTCTGATGAAATTACTGGTAGTAATAAATACTTGTTGAATGAATGAATAACTCAATGAATGAACTAAAATTGTCCTTAGTGCTGTGTCCTTGGAATATAGTTTTCTGCCATTAAAACTAAATACATGAGCCAATCACATAAACTAGGGAAGATTAAGTCACTTTGCCTGTGAAAAGTTCTAATAAGAAAATTCTTAGCCCTTCTGGGGCACTAGAAAATAGTTTGACTTACATGCCTTTTTTGTTGTTGTTTTGGAACTGGGGATTGAACTCAGGGGCACTGGGCCACTAAGCCACATCCCCAGCTCTATTTTGTATTTTATTTACAGACAAGGTTTCACTTGAGTTGCTTAGTGCCTTGCCCTTGCTGAGGTTGGCTTTGAACTCATGATCCTCTTGCCTCAGCCTCCCAAGTGCTGGGATTACAGGTGTGCACCACTTAAAAAAGCTTACATGCTTTTTTAAGGATAAGCTCTCTGATCTTTTTTGAAAAGACATACTCTTTTTAGTAATCAGGAAAATGAAAAATTAAAACAAGGAGATATAGTTTTGCTCTGGCAAAATTATAAAAGCCTGGTAAAACCAAGTTTGGGTAAGGATTCAAGCAACTCCCACAATAATGTTAGTAGTGTAACTTTTTTTTTTTTGCATTAGAGAGCAATTCAGAAATATTTAGTAAAACCCAGAAACATCATTTCAAGATGTATAACTAGAACTGTTTTCTAGAAAAGGTTTGAACTGGTTGGTGGATTGTGACATCAATTCAGTGGTTTGCAACTAGCATGTTTTCCTATATCATTCTGTCTCTGTATGTGTGTACATTTACATTAGTAGTTTTATTTTATTTTGGCTGGTAAGAAACACTTAATATGAAACCTACCCTCTCAAGGAATTTGTAAGGATACTCTGTTGTTGACTATGGGTAGTGCTGAAAAGCAGATCTCTAGAATTTATCCATCTCACTTAACTGAAAGTTTATGCCTGTTGATTAGTAGTCACTCCTCTCTTCCCTCTAACTCCAGCTCTAGGTAACTACTATTCCATTTCAATTCTGTGAAATTGACTATTTCAGATACTTCACATAAGTGGAATAGTGCAGCATTTATACTTCTGTGATCTGTCTTTTCCAGTGAAATAGAATATGAGAGTAACATGAGTGTTGTGTCCTGAAACTTTTGTTTCACTTTTGTGTATCCATGTTTGACTTATATAAAATGTATCTCCTACTGTACTTTGAAGGATTTTCAAGGTACTGCCTTAGAGAATGTTCATGGTGAGTCTTATATGGATGCATCTGCATTTTTCTCAATCAAGTGTTGTTGAAGGCTAGTAAACCAGACACTATTCTGAGTACTTTGATGGTAAACTCCAGACCATGTACAGTCTTTTGGAGGAGAAGAAATAAACAAATAAGACAGTTTCAAGTGTGATAACTTCAGAGCAGAAAAGTTAAAGTAAGATGAAAAGCAGAAGCAAGATAAAGAGGTAGGTAAAAAAAAAATGTAGATAACAGAAACAGGAAAGACTTCTCTGAGGAGATGATATCTGACCAGGAATCTAAAGAAAGCCAGGGAGAAAGCCATAGGAAGGGGAAGAAAGTGCTGCTTTCCGGCAGAGTGACCTCTGGTTCAAAGACTCCAGGCAGTGTACCTTGAGGAATTCCCACTCCTGACAATAGACAGCTTGGAAGAAAGAAAAAGAAGATGGATCTGTCTGGGCCTTCTTGGCCATGAAAAGAGCTTTGGATTTGTTCCAGGTATGATGGGAAAACACTGAAGGATTTTGATGAAAGGAAAGACCCAATCTGACCTCATGGGTTATGTGCACTGTAGCCTGAAGTGAAAGCTAGAGGCACTTTGAGTTCCTGGAGGGGAAAATGATGACTTGGACTGAGGTTCTCAGTCCAGTAGGAAGAAGTTGTCAGATTTATGATGTAATTAAGATGTAATTTTTTTTTTTTATACTGGGGATTGAACCCAGGGGCTTTCCACCACTGAGCCACATCCCCAGCCCTATTTTGTATTTTATTTAGAGATAGGGTCTCACTGAGTTGCTTAGGGCCTTGCTAAGTTGCTGAGGCTGGCTTTGAACTCATGATCCTCCTGCCTCACTCTCCCAAGCTGCTGGGATTACAGGCGTGCGCCACCACGCCTGGCAAGATGTAATTATTTTGAAGTTGGAGCTAATTAGATCTGAGGTTCACTCCTACTGATGCTGTCCCTCAAAAGGGAAATGAACAATGGTATATGCATGCAGTGGCCTCTGATCAGTAGTTCAAATGAATTGCATTAACACAGATAGACCTTAACAAAATTGAGTGAAAAAGCAAATTGCAAACACTTCTATAAAGTGTATTCCATGTGCAAATTTTTTTACAAAAACCATAAAAGGTAAGTTGCGAAAGTTTAAAAACATGGACAAGGAGGAGAGGACAAGAGGACAAGAGGTTAACTAAGACAAGAAAGAGGAAAGAGGGGAGGGTGGGACCTTCAACTCTATCATGAATGCTTTCATTAAAAATAAAACCAAGCCGGGCATGGTGGCGCATGCCTGTAATCCAAGCGACTTGGGAGGCTGAGTCAGGAGGATCACGAGTTCAAAGCCAGCCTCAGCAACTTAGTGAGGCCCTAAGCAACTCAGTGAGACCCTGTCTCTAAATAAAATACAAAATAGGGCTGGGGATGTGGCTCAGTGGCCAAGTGTCCCTGAGTTCAATCCCTGGTTCCAAAAAATTAAAAAAATAAAAAATAAAAAAATAAAGCCAGTATGAAGCAAATATAGAAAGGTGGTAAATAGGAGCACCTGGATGTCTTATATTTTTAGTTTCTATGCTTTTTGTTTCTTTTGCATCTGAAGCATTCCATAGTTAAAAAAATTTTAAGTCTTCAAAAAAATGTGTCCTGCAAACATGTATGTAGTGTTTAATATGCATTTTCATATATAGGGTCCAATAAATGGGAATTTGAGGTTTTAAGTCACCATATTAATCATATACTAGCATATATTTTCATTTTTAGCAAAAGACACACAATGAGTAAGCATGAATGGAAAATCAGTGTGTAGGTAAAGAGCGAGGGTCCATGCTTCAGCAACAGATAACAGGGAATGACATTTTATAAACACACGCCTGATCTATACAGGCAGGATCTGATATTAGGGCTATAAATTTAACAGGCACTCAGTAAATACTACCAACTAAATTGATTGATTTTTTTTCTTTTTCTTTTTTTCTTTTTTTTTTTTTTTTTGCAGTATTGGGGATTAAATCCAGGGGTACTACCCCAGCCCCCAGCCCTTTTCATGTTTTATTTTGGGATAAGTCTTCCTAGCTTGCCCTAGCTGGCCTTGAACTTGCAATCCACCTGCTGCAGTCTCCCAAGTTACTGGGATTACAGGTGTGTGCCACCAAGCGCTACTTGTAAGAACTCTTAAATCTGTTAAGCATTCTAAAATATTAGTCTTCTATTACAGAGCTTTGAATTCCTTGAGTTGTTACCAATTTTAAGGATTGTCATGTATTGTCCTGTAGCTTTTATTCACCTTGCACAAAGAATTCTATTTTCTGTTGTTTGAAACTCGACCCTGAGGTTCTGAGCACTCAATACTTGTGTAGTAAGGTGAGTTGAAGTCAAACTTTATCAGGATGATTGGTTTTAGGACAAAGAATGCAACAAAGAGTAAGCTGTATCATTTTTAAATGAGATTTTCACACAATGCTAATATCCAGGTAGTTATGCGCACACCTCAGTCCACACACCCTTCGTAGGCAGAGTAACATGAACCCAGGTGGCCCTGGAAACCAGAGACCTAGAATAGACTAGACACACCTGGAGACAAAGGGCTGAAAAGAGTTTTCACTGTGTGCATGTACACAGGTGGCAGTTTGTCAGGTCACAAATCTCTATTTTAAATAACCCCCTAATTATAGATTTACCTCTGCTGTGCCTGCTTTCAGGATGCATAAAGGCAAGAAACCTAAAAGACCGCAAGTTATGCTTCCATTGCCAGAAGCCACTCTGTGGGAGGGCCCAGTCCATTACCACCCAGGCTCAGTTCATAAGTACTAGCCCAAGAACCATATCTGTATGTTTGCTTGTGATTATATGTGAACAGTGTCTTAGGTAGATCAGTTTACTGACATCCAATACCTGATTAGAGAGGGGATTATGGGAAAATGAATGCAAATCTGGCCATCTTTAGCAAAAGAAAATATTTGCTTGTTTCTTGGATGAGCATTATCTATTGTGAAGTACGGTAACTGGAGGTGTTAAAGACTTTTAAGGCTTTTTCCTCTCCCTGTGGTGCCTGGGATGGAACCCAGGGCTTGTGCATGGCCTCGTGCATATTAGGCAAGAGCTCTACTATTGAGCTATAACCCAAGCACTGTCAAATACCTTGGATAAGGTTAAGTCAAGCTTTGATTACTGAATCAGTCAGTTTTAACATTGTGGAAGATGAATTACAACTAAAACCTAATTCTGCTATTTTTTATCATCTATAACTCCCCTCTAACTTTTTTTTTTTTTAATTTGCACTTGGCAGAATTTTTGTTTGTGCTTCCCTGAGAGTTATTTGTTTATTTTTAATCTGATCGTCTCCCCTTTTGGGAACAACTAGAGTAAATCCAAAACAAGTTGTGAAAAAATCTCTGTCCTTTGCATAAGTAACTTATTCTCATTTGTCTTAGTTGTGGCTACCCAAGTCACTGATTTTTTTCCTCAAACATTTTTCCTTTAAAGCAACTCTTTGGGAAAGGAATCTTTGCCAAGAAAGGAAATTTAACTATTAACCAAAAGGAGTCTTAGAATCTTTTAAAGATTATCTAATTTCTTTAGTGAATGAAATGCAAAATATTTGTGAGGGGCCCCAGGGAAAAGCAATTCTTTCCTTAGGTAGGTACTCGACATAATTGAAGGCAGGAGCTCCAGCAGGTACTTGTACAGTGTTCATAGCAGCATTTTGCATAATCGCTAAAAGATAGAAACAATCCAAGTGCTCATCAGCAGGTAAATGAATAAAAATAAATTTAGAATATGCATACAATGGACTTAAAAATGTGTGAAGTTCTGATGCGTGATATAATGTGGCTGAAACTTGGGGTCTGGTTAAAGATGGTGACAGTAAAGAGGAGAACCACATTCTAACCCCACTCTCTCCCAGCTCTCCAGAGAGGAGAAGAAATTACTCTTGGAAATGTGATATAATTATTAGCCTCTTTTAAAGTCATCATAATTCGTAGTTTCATATCACTGTAACAATATAAAGATTGCAATTTTAAAAAATAAATATAAAGCTGGGCGCGGTGGTGCATGCCTGTAATCCCAGCACCTCAGAAGGCTGAGATGGGAGGATCACAAGTTCAAAGTCAGTCTCAGCAATGGCGAGGTGCTGAGCAACTCAGTGAGACTCTGTCTCTAAATAAAATATAAAACAGGGCTGGAGTTGTGGCTCAGTGGTTAAGTGCTCCTGAGTTCAATCCTCAGTACCAAAAAAATAAAATAAAAAATAAAAATAATTATGTTTACAATCATAGCACATAATCTCTACACCCACAAATATGTATTTACATATAGGCCATCAGGAATAAATGTGAAGAAAACATCCAGAATTATCAGTCTTGGCCAGGTGTATAGAAATCAAGTCTTGGGAAAACAGGCATCCCTTTCCTTTGGTAGGTGTCACTTAGGATGAAGGGAAATGACCTTGATAGTCTGAGTTAGATTTCTTGGAGTGCTTAGGGATATTTGGTCCAAAGGGATGTTTTTGAGAAGTACACAGAATGATTCTACTCAAATGCTCTCCAAATGTTGGAACTTATCCTTCCTGGAATTGTAATTGAGAATGGGCTACTTACTTGGGCATTAAATAAAAGAGTTACAAGAATGGGGGAAAGGCTTTTCCTAGCTCAGCAAGACCTCTAATCATAAGCATGTGTTAATCACCTTTCTGTTACTATACCAAATGCCTAAGATAAATCAACTTATAAAGAGGAAAGGCTTGTTTTGGCTCACAGTTTTGAAGATTTCAGTCCATGATCAGGAAGCCCTGTTGTTTTGAGGCCTGTGGAGTGGTGGTAGTCCATCATGGTAGGAACCTGTAGTGGACGAAGCTACTCCCTTTATGGTGCCCAGGAAGCAAAGCAAAAAAGGAAGAGACTGGCCTCAAACAATCCTTTTCAAGGGCCCACCCTCAATGACCTAAGATTGCCCAGGAGGCCTCACCTCTTAAACGTTTCAACACCTCCCAAAAGCACCACACCGAGGACCAAACATAGGCCTTTGTGAGATGTTCCAGATCCAAAGCATCACCAAACAGACCCTCATTCGTGATGGCAGTGTGACGAGATGAAATGAGTGGCAATCACCGATGCTCTGCTGATTGGGACCAACAGGCAATAGAGCAGAAAAGAGGCCCTGAGAGGTGTCATAGGGAGAAGTTAATGGCAACCAAGGAAATCGCAGGAGTGACTTGAGCTAGCATTTGAAGTCTTAAGGAGTCTGGGTTTTATCCTGAAGGCAAAGAGTTTTAAGCTAGGAGAAATAAAATAAAATTTGCATTTTAGAAAAATAACTTGGGCCAGGCATAGTGGGTGGCACATGACTATAATCCCAGCAACTTGGGAGGCTAAGGCAGGAGGGTCATGAGTTCAAAGCCAGCCTCAGCAATCTAGCGAGGCCCTAAGCAACTGAGCAAGACCCTGTCTCAAAAATAAAACATAAAAAGGGCTGGGGATGTAGCTTAGTGGTTAAGTGCCCCTGGGTTCAATCCCTGATATCAAAGACAAAACAAAACAAACCTCTAAAAGCCAGATGATGAATGCATTGGAAGAGGGCAAGACAGGATGCTGGGGAATATTAGGATGACTGTAATCCAGACAGGAAATGATGAGTGATAAGCTCCTATATTAAAATTTTTCCAACGGGATTAGAGGGAGGGATAAGCACAAAACTGAATATAAGAGATATTTAGGAGGCAGTGTAAATAAGAGCATAACCAGTGAGAGAAGCATGAAATGGAGCATTAACAAAAAGATCCAGAGTGAAGTCAGAAGACTCTCACTGCTGTCCTCAAAAAACATGCCAATGGGCTGCTTCTCACTCAAGACAGCCACATTCTCCCTTGAATGTGTATCTACCTTCCTAAATAAACCTGAGTCTATGTCTTTGTCTGGCCTGTGCTGAAATTCTTTTCTGTCGTGTATGCCAAGAACCCCACTGGTCCTGAGTGGAGTTCCCCTTCTCCTCTGGAAACTCCTCAGACCCTCTCTGGAGACATCTTTTGGCACCCAAATGTGGAACTTCAGAGGCATTGACTTTGGGCCCCTGCCCTATGAATGCCTTGTCCATTAGTTGCCACAATTATCTGCCAGTCACCACGATGGGCCAGTGGACTCCCTGATGTGCCAAAGACCCCAGCTCCAAATGGTCTTACACATGGACTTCAAAGCCAAGTGCCCCTTCTACTGGGGGCTCTTAGACAGCCTCTGTGGAAGAACCCTGACTGCTGTCCCTTTCAACACCCTTGCCAGCCTGAAGCAGCCATAGAAGATGGATCTTCACCCCTCACCAACCCTTAAGATTAAGGGATCAAAATCTGGAGTGGGGGATGAGAAAGGGATTTATGATAAGGAGAGAGAAATGAAATACCCTGAAACCTTCAAAATGCAGAACCAAGCCATTGAGATGTAGAAAACACAGTTGTAAACCTTGGCCCATACCCAAGTTATGAGTAAAAGTACAAAACCAATATCCTTTTGAATTATACAATTGCTAGGGTAACGAAGCACAAGCAAATGAGAGTGAGATTTCTGGATCCTGCTGCAAGTTGAGGAACCTGGGCCACGAGTGGTGGAGTGATGAGTTACCCAACTGACATAGTTGATTAAGTTGCAGAGCTGGCATTAGAACTCAGGTTTCGGGCCTCCCAAGATTGTTAAAATGACACTGCAGAAGCAAATCCGCCTGGAGTGGATTATCGAGGGTCTCAGCTTACCTGAATGGCTACATGAATATAACCCTGGAGCAGACAGAATGTGTTAAGGGATAACGGAAGGAGTATGGGGATTCACTGATCTGAGGAAACAATGTGTTATACCTAAGTACACAGAAGAGAAAGACATGAAGACACTAAGGGAGCAATTCTTTTCATAGTTGGATTATTTTTTAATAAATTCTATTTCTCTTTTTTGATTTTTTTATGCTACAAGTTTGTTCTGATTTCATAGTATTTGGTGATCTTTCAGTGACATGTAAGATAAATGTATAAAATTGTGGATCAACTTGTAAAGCATTTTCACATTTAAGTTTCAGTCATTTTCTTTTACTTCTGTGTCAGTGTATAAAATGCTAAGAGTATTTTTTTTAAAGACAAAAGGAAAAGATTCCAGGCTAGTGTACATGCTGTCTATAGCTCTCCACTGCATGCCCAGCACAGTGCTATGTTAAAGTGCATGAACTTAAGCAGGAGAAAATGGATCTGGTTTTCTTGGGACACAACTTACAGTGAGCTGAGTTCTTCCCTTTAATACTTCAATTCTTAGGAATTTATCTTTCAAATTTGCTCACTCATTTAATACATATTTAGACTATGTAATTAATATACTTTGCTACTTTAATAAGTAATAAATATTTTAATAATATATTGGCAATGTTGAGGGTGGTTAAAGTTCCATTTAATCCATTGGAAAGAAGGAATTGTAGCAGAACTAAAGATGGGATGCCTCTTGCCAGAAGGCTATGAACTCTTAATATTGAAAGGCATCTCTCAAGATGGCCCTGTGTTATCACTCCAGATACAGTAGCTGGATATGATTTGAGTTGCCATTTTTTTAAGGGAAATCAGGAATGTAAGCTTGTGATTAGAAAAGTAAACTACAGAATGGAAAGAGTTCTGTGTCAGGCTCAAGAACAACAGCTAAACTATATCACTTAATATATGCCAGACATGTACTCATTTAATCCTAAAGTCTATTTATGAGGCAGGCTTGGATTATTTGGTGGGGGGCGGGGGGGGGGAGCTTTACCTAGAGGTGTTTAACCACTGAGCCACATCCTAGCCATTTTTTAAATATTTTGTTTTGAGATAGGGTCTCACTAAGTTGCTGAGACTGACTTTGAACTTGCAATCCTTCTGCCTCAGCCTCCCAAGCCACTGGAATTACAGGTGTGTACCACCACGCTTGGCAGGCTTGGACTGTTATCTCCATTCTATAGCTAAATAAGCTGAGATATAGAAAGATTAACTTGCTCAAGGTCACAAAACATGTGAGAGTACTTTTTGAATTGAGGCAGGACCCTCACTGTTGACCAGTATATGAGCTGGTGATGGCTGAACACCTAACCCCAGCATTTACCCTATATTTGGTACCATATCACTACAGACAGGTCACCTGATCCTGATATCCCAAGGGACTGCCAATGCCCAATACCTTAATGTCACCACATGCACATACACAGGATGAATGAAGCCACTCATTTCTCTCCCTCATCTTAGTTAATTGCTTGTTAGTCCCAAGAGATAGTGCAGATAGACCTCAAGACTGAAGGCAAAACCATACTCTGAGTCCTTGACAGATGGAAGCTTGCTGTGAGCCAGTGTTAGGAAGCAAAGAACACAAAGTGGCCACGAAGGGAAGCTGGGTTGCTCAGTACAATATAAAAGAGAATCAGCCAAAACATGGAAAAATTAGAAACTCTAAAATGGGTTTCCACTTTGGAAATTGGGAAGACTTGGTTATTCAGATTATTGTCTTTCAGAGTAAGGGTTTGAAAGATCTAGTTTGTCACCAGTGATGTGCAGTCCCATGTCCAAGACTACATGCTGGCTGAGCCTGGTCTATTTTGACTCTTATTTTTCAAGTCAGAGATTAGAAATTTGGCATGATCTATATAAGCTTCCTAGGGCTGCTATAGCAAATTACCATAATCTTAGTGGTTTAAAGCAATAAAAATGTACTCCCATGCAGTTCTGAAAAGAAGTCGGAAGTCAAGGTGTCATTAGGGCAGTGGTCTCTCCAGAGGCTCCAGGAGGGATTCCATTCCTTGCCTCTTCCTGTTTCCAGTGTCTGTTCCCATTCCTTGCCAGGAGGCTGCTCACTCCAGTCTTCACATGACCTTCTCTGTGTCTGTGTCTTCTCTTCTTGTGTCTCTTATGAGGACATTTGCCCTGGGATTTTGGGCTCACTGGATTTTGGGACCATCTCATCTCAAGATCTTTTATTTAATTATATCCCTAAAGACCCCTTTTCCAAACACAGTACATTCATAGAAGTTAGGTATTGGGACATGAACACACATTTTGGAGGGCCACCATTCAGTCCACCATAGGTCCTGGGTATAGTGTGGTGCCACTGTTTTTCTGAAAGCCTAGGAAAAGATAAAGTAGAGCAATAGGCTTTCAGATTTCTGTTAGTGCTTGTTTAATGAACTCTGTGAGTTGGGGTTCACGTAATTCCAGAGTGACTGGTAGAGAAAGTGTCATCCCACAGCAGTCCATGTTTTATGTCTGAAGAATAGAGAAAGTAGCTCCCCAGCGCGTCCCCCAGTGATGGAGATTGATCCCAGGACCGCAGGCATTCTAGGCAAGTATTATTCCACTGAGCCTTGACCATCCCCAGCCTGGAAAGTGACTTTTAAATACAATTTGAGCTGAGTGTGGTGGCACATGTTGATAGTCCCAGCTACTCAGGAGGCTGAAGTGGGAGGATCACTTGAATCCAAGACCAGGTCAAGACCAGCCTGGACAACATACCAAGACGACCCCATCTCAAAAAATTTGAAATACAAAAAAATAAAAACAGTTTGGTTAGAATGAGCCATTCTCAATCACAGGGTTATCTCTGGAGATTTCCAGAAAGACACAGAGAAAAGGTTGAAATCTTGTCATTTGACCAGTAGCAAATTCTTATCTAGTAGCTTTAGAAATCTTAATCTAGGATCACAAGTTGGTGGTGTCTTGGAGACAGTTCAGGTTACAGAAAAAAAAAAAAAACAGAAACCTGTCTGAGATGACTCAGATAAGAGACATGTGAGTAATAAAAGAAACTTATGAAAATCCAGGATCAACTATTAGGCTGTAACATGTCTGGTTCATGTGGGGAATGGGATTTGGATTCACAGAAGCCCAAGAGTGCATAGGTCTTCACCTGATTTTCTACCAATAATGTGATTGGCCTATGCTCCACTATGTTTCTTTCTCCTGCTCTCAAACATTATTCTTGGGAACTATAATAATCTTTGTACATAGGTGGTTAATGTTCCAGAGGACCATTAGACCACAACCTTTAAAATTATCTTTTCCATTAATAGAAAATCATGCTTGCTTACCTATTTTATGCAATTATAGAATGTCTAGTACCTAATCATATGAACAAAGTCCATTCCCCTAGAGAGTAGGTGATCCTTAAGTCATATAATCAAAACATTGTCACATAATCATCTTTTTGTCTTATTTCTAAGTTTTGGATAATTCTTCAAAACTTCCTCCCTTGTAATCAAAAATAAACTCTGAGCATCCTTATGAGATAGTAAGTAAATATAGAGCTGTATGATGTTAATCAGCTACTAAGACCATAAAATTAAATTGTCTACAGATTAGTAATATAAGGTTGCATGTTCAAATAATCCACAGGAAGGCAAGAGAAAAAAAAAGAGAAAAAATGAGGGGGGAAAAACAATAAGGCAGCAGACTTAAGCCTTAACATATAAATAATATATTAAATATAAATGGTCTAAATATACTAACTAAAGAACAGAGATTTTCAGAGTTAATTTTTCAAAATGACCCAACAATATACTGTCTGCAAGAAATTTACTACATATAAAATACTGGATAGAACATATGTGTGTATATATTACATAGATAATGCAAACATTAATAGAAAAGTAAGAGTGATTACATCAATATCAAAACAGAATTTGGAGGAAAGAAAAATTAAAAAGACAACAAGGAACATTATATGATGTAAAATCAGTCATTCTACAATCAAAACATGGTATTATTACTTGTATTTTCCTAACAATGGAGCTTTAAAATGTGAGAAGCAAAAACTGATAAAACAAAGTAGAGATAAATAAATCCACAATTATAGTTGGAGACATTTTCTTTTCTTTTTCTTCTTGCAGTGCTAGGGATTGAACCCAGGGCCTTGTGCTTGCAAGGCAGGCACTCTACCAATTGAACTATATCCCCAGCCCCCATAGTTGGAGACTTTTAATACTCTTAACCAATGATGGAACAACTAAGCAGAAAGTCAATAAGGATATGGAAGAACTCAATACCATCAGTCAATAGAACCTCATTAACTTTTACAGAACATTGCACCCAATATCAACATTATGCTTATTCTCTTCAAGTGCCCAGAAAACATGGCCAAATATGCCATATCATGGGTGAAAAAACAAACCTTAAGGAATTTAAAAGAATATGAATAATACAGAATGTCTTCTCCAACCAAGATGGAATAAAATTAAAATTAACAGCAGAAAACTAAGAGGAAATTTTTCAAACATCTGGAAACCTAATATTGCCCTTCTAAATAATCTCTGTTAAAAAGGAAGTCCCAGGGGAAATTTTAAAATATAGAATACATAATGACAATGAAAATACAACATATAAAAATGTGAGGCATTGGTAAAGCAATCTTGATAGGAAAATTCATAGCACAAATGCATATATTAGAAAAGAGGGCAAGTGTCAAATCAGTAATTAAATCGACTTCTTCCTCAACTACCCTGAGGAAGAAAACTAAACCCAAAACAAGTAGAAGAATAATGACTTAAGCATAGTCAATGCAATTTAAAACAGAAAAGCAAAAGAGAAAACCAATGAAATAAAGAGCTGGTTCTTTGAAAAGATCAATGAAATTGACAAATCTCTAGTAAGACAGGACAAAAAAATAGAGAATACACAATTTCCAATATCATAAATGAAGTAGGGGATATTACTACAGATTCTATAGACAACAAAGGGATAATAAGGAAATACCTTTAACAATCCTACAAATATAAATTTGACAACTTAGATGAAATGGACCAATTCTTCAAAAAAACACAAATTACCACAATTCAGAAAATATGAAACTGATAATTTTAATCGCTTTATAACCATTAAGGAAACTGAGCATATAATTTTAAAATTCACCCCAAAAATCTTATGCAGGCTTGTATAATTTACTAGAGATTCTAACAAATGTTTAAATTCTATATTAATTATTTCTATATAATTTTTCAAGATACTAGAAGAGATACTTCCCAACTCAACTTATAAGGATACTCTTATCTTGATGCAAAAACTAGATAAAGACTGTACCTACCCCCCAAAAAAATCTACAAGCTGATATTCTATGAATAAAGATGCAAAAACTCTTAACAAAATATTGGCAAATAGAATTCTGCCACATGTAACAAGAATTTACATACTATGACCAAGTGGAGTTTATTTCAGGGATGTAAGACTGGTTTCATATGCAAAGACCAATCAGCAAAATCTACCATATTAACAGGCTAACGAAGAAATAGTTCATGATCATATTAATTATGCAGAAAATTCATTTGACAAAATTCAGTACCCCCGAATTATAAAGGAAAAAAACTCTCAGAAAAATAGGATTAGAGGGAAATTTCTTAGCTTGATAAATGCCATCTGCAGAAAACCTGCAGCTAACATTTCACTTAATGGTAAAAGACTGACTCTTACCTCCTATGACTGGGAACAAGGCAGGGATGTCTGCTGTCATCACTCTTAATCCACATAGCACTGGAAGTTCCAGTTGGTGCAATAAAAAAAAAAAAAAAAAAAAAAAAAAGGAAATAAATGTAAGTAGAAAATCCCTAGAAATCTTTTAAAAGAGAAGCATCACATAAACAAAACCCCTTCTAGAATGAATTAGAGGCTCAGCAAGATTTCAGGAAACAAGGTCCACATAAGAAATTGTAGAGCTCTTGCCTAGTATGTATGAAGCTCTAATTTTGATTCCCAGCACTGGGAAAAAAAAAAAAAAAGAAAAGAAAAAAGAAAAACAGAGAAAAATTGTATTTCTATTTCTTTTTCTATATGCTATGAACAATGAACACACAGACACTGAAATTGAATATGCAATGCCATTTACAATACTACCAAGAATAAAAAAGGTAAAATCTAACAAAACATGCACAGGAGTTGTATATTGAAAACTACACAATGCTGCTGAAAAAAAAAATCAAAGAAAAATATAAATAAATGGAGAGAAATACTGTGTTCATAGGTTGGAAGACAATATGCTAAGACATTAATTTTCCCCAAGTCAATAAACAGTTTAAAACAATTTTTATCAAAATCCCAGCAAGGTTTATGTAAGTATGGAGAAGAAAAGGAAGGGGCTGGAGTTGCAGCACAGTACCAGAGCATTTACCTAGAATTGGCAAAGTACTGGGTTTGATCCTCAGCACAACAGGGAAAGGAAGGAAGGGAGGGAGGAGGGGTTGTTATAGCAACAGAAAACAGATTAAAATGTTGGTGTTCCCCAGGGAGATTCTCCAGCACAACGGGAGAGTCAGCCCCACCCCAACCCCTTCCCCACCCTATAGCCCCACCCTAATCCCTTCCTGCACCCTATAAAAGTTGGCAACAAAAGAACTAACGAGCGATTTTCTCAGCACACGGCTTTTAGGTGAACGGGTGGTTGTCGCTGGCCAGCTAAAATAAAGGCTTCTTTTGGCTTTACATGATTGGCTTGGATGATTTTATTTTCTTTGGGTACAACAGGATGAGGGAAGTAGAATAAAGCAATTTTAAAAAAGAATAAAGTGAGAGGTATTGGTCTACCCAAAACTTATCACAGAGTTGCAGTAATCACAGGGTGGTCTGGTAGTAGGATAGACACATATGTCAACTTCTGTTGAGAACCCAGAAACAGGCCACCAAAAATATGCCCAACTGTTGACAAAGGTGCAAAAGCAATTCAGTGGAAGAAATACAGCCTTTCAACACAAGGTTTTGGAGTCATAGTGTTGTCAAAAGCTTGGTCCTTGCCCCTGATGCTAATCCAATAACAAGGACATGTTTTTGAGAAAGAGGAAAAATGTTTATTGCTTTGTAGCAAAGGAGAAACACAGGGGACTTCTGTCTCAGATTCTGTCCATCAGCAGGAATAGGGGACTTTTAAAGAGGTGATTCAAAGGCTACATTCCACATTTGTTAATTTGGGAGATATTCATTTCTGGGATCTTCTGGTACCATCCCCAAAGTCTGGATTACTTCATTCCTGTGGTGGGTGTGTACTCAGGGACAGATTACTCTGGCTAGGATGGGAAGAAGTTTCCCCTGAGAATAGGGAGGGGGGAGAAATTAGGGAAGAGCAGGGAGGGAGAGAGAAAGAGAAAGAAACATGTCCATTTAAAAAATAAGTTGCCAGACTAGGGATATAGCTCAGGTGGTAGAGTGCTTGCCTGGGCAGCTCAAGGCCCTGGGTTCAATCCCCAGCACAGCAAAAAAAAAAAAAAAAAAAAAAAGAAGAGAAAAGAAAAAGAAAAAATTGCAGTGGCAGAGCAGCAAGGGCTATATTCAAAGCATAAAGTGGACCACTGTTACAGAATCACAATGAGTCATTGTCGCACACCTATCAGAATGACTAAAATAAAATACAGCAATGCCATCAAATGCTGATGAGGATGTTGACCAACTGAACTACTTGCACATTGTTGGCAGGAATATAAAATGATATAGCCACTCTGGAAAACAAAGTTTCCTAAGATAGAAAGCATGCAACTACCATACAACCCAGCTTTTGTGCTCAGTGTATTTATTGCAGACAAATGAAGGTATGTTCACTCAAAATTCTGTATGTGAGTTTTCATAGCAATTTATAATAGTTAAAAATTGGGGAGGGGAGCAGATAACTCTCAATGGATGAATGGTTAAATAATCATGATACATCCATACCTTGGAATACTGCTCAAAAATAAAAAGGAACAAGTTGAAACTTACAGCAACCTGGATACGGTATGAGAATTATGCTTCGTGAAAAAAGCCAAACCCCAAAAGTTACATGCTCTATGATTCCAAATGTAATGTTTTTGAAGTAATAAAATCATAGAAATGGAGAAGTGGCTAGTGGTTGCTAGGGGTTAAGGAGTGGGTTAAAGCAGGAAGAAAGTGAATGTGATTACAACAAGGCAACTTGAGGGATCCTTGTGATGCAAATGTTCTGTATCTTGACTATGTTAATGTCAATGTCCTGTCTGGATATTGTACTGTATAGATTTACAAAATCTTCCCATTGTGGGAAGCTGGGTAAAGGGTATGTGGGGACTCTATCAACTGCATATGAATCTGTTATCTTAAAATAAAGTTTTCAATTTTAAAAAATGAAGAAGGGATGTGGATGGGCAATAGAGTGCTTGCCTAGCATGTTAGAGTCTCCAGCACTGAAAAAAATCAAATTAAATTTTAAAATGAAGCTAATAAAGAAATGTCTTTTAAGGCTTAAAATAAAAGATCCTCTCCACAAAACAGCCCTGTCTTTCTTTGCAAAGACAGAGACACATTAAATCAAATATAATTTTTTAAAAAGTACTTAGGAGATTCTGCTTCAGTAATGATGTGGAAGCGTCCATGTGACCAACACTCCTCAGCAAGATATAAAAAACAACTACCTGGAGGAACTTGAAAGTGACTGAAAGCAGGCAAGAACTGCAGAGAAGCCTGTCATTGGGTGGAGGGAACAGCTCCGTTTCCTGTGTTTTAGCTTTTCTCATGGAAGCAGTCCTAGGTTGGCACTGGCACAGACAGGTAGGCTACAACTCCAACAGAAGCTTGCAGTCTTACTGACTTGGAGAAACTAGATGGAAGGATTTAACGTGACCATAGCAGCTGCAAGCTGAGGGAGAAATTTCAAAAAGGAGTGGTCACCAAATGGCAGGCTCTAATTCTCCAAAAGACCCTGCACATAAGAATTCTGCCCACTGTAATATAAAGCTGCACTATTGACCACCCACCCTTTGCTGAAGCTATCCCTTCCCCCTCCCAGCTCGGCTGCCCACGAATATCCTCAGCAGTCATTGGTTGTCCGCCTGCAAACATTCTTGGCAGCCATTGACTAGAACATCCTCAGCTCCGGAAAATGCCACCATTCAAAAGAGGCTTCTGAGTCATCTCTGCCCTTCTTCTTTTTTTCTTCTCTCCCACTTACTCTCACTGTTTCTCTTGCTGCCTATCTCACTCACTCTCTCACTCTTGCCCTCATGCTCTCTCTCATTTTCTCTCTCTCTCTTTCGCTCTCTTTATTCAGGGCAAACACTGTTTGTCTGCCTAATAAAATCCCTTGTGTGAGTTCCCGCATCTGGCGTGATTTTTTCTGGGCACTTTTTACCTTTCACCCACAAACTCTGCTGAAATCTCTGTCTGATCTCTAAACTACACATGTGGAACAGATCCAAGTAGTTCAGCCAAAGATGAAATAAATAAGCAGAGATTTTAGCTGCTGCCAACTGCAGTGATATTTGATTTTGGAATTTGAGGACAGGTCTTGTTGATTTCCCATGAAAATAAAAACTTGAGACTCTTTGGGAGAATAGAACAGAATCCAGAATCTCTACAATGTATCATTTACAATATCTTGAATAAAATCCAAAATTACTAGACATAGAAAAAAAGAGAAAACATAACTGATAGACAATCAGTGAAGATTGACTTAAAGATTCCCCAGATGTTGAAGTTAGCAAACAGCTAGCTGATTGTCAAACAGCTATTAAAACCAGGTTCAAGAGAAGATAGGAAAATATAATTAATAGACAAATACGAGATGTCAACAGAGAGGACTGAAGTATACAAAAGAACCAAATGGAAATTTTAGAACTGAAAAATACAATAACTGAAAGAAAATATTTAAGAAGGAATTAGCAGAGAAGATTGGAATCAATGCAAAAATAAATGAATGTAAAGACAGATCATTAAGAATTATCCTATTTGAAGAACACAGAAAACATTGGGGGTTAGGGAGAGGAAAGTGAATAGAATAGGAGCTAAGTGACCTGTGGGACCATCTAAACATTTCTTACATGAATAGTTAAGAGTGCTAGAAGGAAAGGAGAGAGAATGGAACAAAGAAAATATTTGAAGGACTAGTAACTGAAAATTTCCCAAACTTAAAGATTGAAGAAGCTCAGCGAACCCCAAGCAGGATAAATACAAAGGAAACCACATCTATGGTGTTTTAGTAAATTTTACGAAAAACCAAAGATGAAGAGAAGTCATAAAAGCAATGTTTAAAAAAATCAATACATTACATATAGGGAATTGTAACATAAATGACTACTGACTTATCAAAAATATTTGTTTTTTATTCCACAGCCCATGTTTTCAGTGTAATTAAACTTTAGGAAACTATCAGTCAGTAAAGGCAGTGAAACATATGTCCGTGATGTTAGACTCTTAACAGAATTATTGGCCTTTTTTTCCTTTAGTTCCATCTTCCAAAATAGATCAAAGAACCGGTTACTCCACAGTAAACTAACAAAAACCTAGTTGTTTAAGAAACTAAAATCATGCTTTTGTTAAATAAATGTTAGCGCCAGGTTGTCACATAAAACCTTAAAAAGCCAGAGTAGGAAGGACTAGGAGCAGAGAGATCAGAAAAAAAGTGTAGCTGATTTAATTGGATTATCATCCTTACAGCCCCTTCTTCTAATCTCTAGTCAATGCTGTCTCTCTGGGGGTTTATTTTCTTTATATTCTTTGGATAACAGAAGTGTTCCGTTTTCAGGTGATATTGACCTGATCCAGGACTAGAGTCAAATGACTTAAAAGGAAATTTTATAACTCTCTTCAGGATCAAGATCAATGTAGAGAAAAAGAAAGATAACAATAGATACTTCTAAAATTGAAGTTTTCATCAGAGACATTCAAACAAATGAACTTATAGAGGTATTTTAAAGCTATCTTCACAATGGTTGGAAATATAAAGCAAAAATCAAATAAAAAACATAAATCAGAAGGGGAATTGAGCATTTTATACTGATTCTTATAAAATGTAACAACCTATAAGGATAAAAACATCTCAGGGGACCAAAGATAGAACCTCTTAGAATGGCTGTATTCTCAACAACCTTTACATTAAAGTGTGAAACCTGATTCTAACAATGGCACTGGACTGAAGGTCTTACGCTTTTGAATTCTCAAATCTATATTTCTTACCCGACTTCATTTCCTAACTCTAGATTGCCATGAACCACTGTTTCATGGGTAGAGGAAGTATGTTTCTGAACACTGTTTTCCTAACTTCAGTCATTCCTACACCATTGACACATGTTTTGCCTTAACTGCTTAAACCTGTACTTTTATGTCTTATTTGTTTTCTTTAAGTTGATTTACATTTTTTACTTGTGTGAAATTTAAAATCATAGCTACAATTAGAAAAAAAAACAGTATTAGTAGCCACCAATAAAATGATAGATAAATGCAATATAAAACCTTATTATTAAGCTCTAATTACATGTTATTGTCTTCCAGAATCTTACACCTCTCTCTCTTTGATGAAATTAAAAGTATTTAATGTTAAATAAAATCATCAAACTAAGGCATTCTTCTTGATGTAGTTAGAAGGACTTCTACAGGACTAGAAGAGAAATGACACTTTTTTTTTTTTTAAAGATGGAAGAGGACAATAAGAATAGCTCAAAATGTTATATGCAAATATTAACCAAAAACATACCATTAAAGAAAATGAAGCCATGCCTAAAATTGGATAGTAAAAGAAATAAATCTATTTCTTGAATCATGCTGTCTTGACCTCAAGTTGCCTTTGATTATTCTTTGAATAAAAATATTGTATTTGCAATGATAAGAAGTAAATTAACCAAAACAATAACATTATAAAACAATAGCACTATAAAATTGTGTAGAGGGCACTAAAAGGTGCTCATACCTTCTGGATAAGTTCGATTTTTTATTAGGCTGACAATTTACCAAATCTAATTTTCTCAAAGTGGAATTAGTTTTGTTTAATTTACTTTGAGGGAAGATGAGTTTCATACTTTCCTTTAAATTTTGAACGGGGTATGTAACATTTGTAGACTTAGTAAAGTTAAACTAACAACTGCTAGAAATTTCTTCAATCAATTAACTTTAGGTTGATCTTTGTTCTACTTTAAAAGTCTAAAAGTGATTTTACACAAGTCATTCATTAAGAGAATTAAATAAAATCTTTTAAAGTCTAAGAAAGAAAGGAAGAAAGAGGAAAGGAGGTGGGGGGTGGGTTGGGGAGAAAAGAAAAACAAACAAAATAGGTTCTTTCCAAAAGTTTACTTGCACATAGAGGTTGAAATAAAAACTTTAATTGCTTAAAGATCTCAAATTATTATTGCACAAATGTTCTAACATAGTGCTATACCTTTAAAGGTAACATAAAGTTACCTTTAAAATACAGTTACAAGGGGGCTGGGGCTGGGGCTCAGTGGTAGAGCACTTGCCTAGCATGTGTGAGGCACTGGGTTCAATTTTCAGTACCACATAAAAATAAACAAAAAAATAAATAAAGTTACAGGGCTGGAGGCATAACTCTGTGGTAGTGTTTGCCTGGTGTGCATGTGGCCTTGGGTTAAATCCTTAGCACTGCAAGAAATAAAATACCATTACTGCTTCATTAAAAATGGATGGGGAGGATGAGAACAAAGGATCCTAGTGTTGATGATGTCAATGTAGTCGATACCACAAAAAACAATAATAAATTCTAGACAAAATATAACCAACTATTTTAAGACAATGGAGAGACAATGAGAATTGGTAAAAGTTAGAGAGAATGTCAAGACTTAAAAGAAGGGAACCAGGGCTGGGTTGTGGCTCAGTGGTAGAGTGCTTGCCTAGCATGCATGAGGCCCTGGGTTTAATCCTCAGCACCACATAAAAATAAAACAAATGTACTGTGTCCACCTATAACTAAAAAACAAAAAATATTTTTAAAAAAGAAAAGAAGGGACCCACACTCACTGGGTGATCCACATTTATACAGAGAGTCCTCATGTCTTTGCAGCTTGGAACAGTTAGAACGCAAGGAGAAATCTGCAGTTTCATTGGGTTGAGATGTTAGAAGCTGGGATTTCAGAGCTGCAAGAATGGCTGAAATCTAGGGTGAAATTCCAAAAAAGAAAGAGCTACAGGGTGGGGAATCCTCAAATCTGCATATAAACTCCTGTCAAATACTTGGTTGATCTCAGATCTGGGATTATGCAGAAATGACTCTGAGGAGTCCAACAGAAAGTGATAGGTGGAAGGTTGGAATGTTATAAAATCACACATACTAAAATACATATAGTTGACATCAGGGGTTGGGGGAGAAAGAGTGCAAATGAGGCAGAAAATAATTTGAAAACTCTTAACTGAAATTTTGCCCAACTTGTCAAGAAATATCACTTTCAAATATGTGAAGTTCAGCAAGCCCTAGAGGATAATACAAAGAAAAGCACACTTAATCATATCGTAGTCAAATTACTAAAATTCAAGAAAAAAAGAAATTCTTGAAAGTTGCCAAAGAGGAGAAAACAACACATCACATGCAGGGAAACAATGTTAAGAATGATGGCTGGCTTCTCATCCGATGCAATGGAGGCCACAGGACGATGGAAGAGTCTTTCATGTGCCAGGCAAAGAACTCTGCCAAATAGCCAATATCCAGTGAGAGTACCTTCTAAAAGGAGGTGTAAGGTAAAACATTTTTAGATACTAGTGAGATGATAGAATTCATCAACAATTGACTTCTGGTACAAAAAATAAAAGTTATTCTGACTGAAAGGAAATGACATAAAATTTGGATCTACTGAAAGAAAGAAAAATACAAGAAATGGCAAAGAAATATGTAGAAAAAACAGCTGACTGCCTAAAGCAAATCACATTGCATCATGCAATTTATATACACAGTAGTATATAGGATAATGCTAGCAAAAATGTTAAGGGAATTAAATGGAATTATACTATTATCAGGATCCTAATTTTATGTGAAGTGGTACAATATTAACTTGGACTAGACTGTGATAAATTAAGAATCCATAACGTAATACCTAAAGCAACTCTGAAAATAACACAAGAGATATAGCCAATAAGTCAAGAGAAACCAAAACTGAACACTAAAAGATATTTGCCTTCCCAAAAATAAGGATGGAAAAGAGGAAGAGAAGAATAAAAAACAGTTGGGATAGATTAAAAAACAAACAAATAATAGAATTGAATTTGACATACCAATAATTACATCAAATGCAAGTGAACTGAACACTCCAATTAAACTGGGTATGCTGGTGTGAATCTGTATCCCAGCTATCCTGGAGGTTGAGGTGGAATGATCCCTTTAGCCCAAGAGTTTAAGACCAGCCTGGGCAATGCAATAAGAACACATCTCAAAGTTGAAAACAACTCACCAAAATAAACAAACAAAAGCAGCAAAGGTAAAGGAACATGGTAGGGCCAATTTGGGGCATCGGGGATGTAGCTCAGTGGTAGAGTACTTGTCTAGCATGTTTAGGGCCCTAGGTTTGTTACCCAGTATCTATCTCTCTCTCTCTCTCTCTCTCTCTCTCTCTCTCTCTTTCACCCTTAGCTTTCCAGTGCTCCAGGTCCTACATGATCCTACACCTGTCTCTCTTTGATACCATACCCATGACCCCTTGCTCAATGGGATCCAGCCACAGCATCCTCAGACTTATAACCACCACCTGGAGGTCTTGTATATGCTATTCTATCTTCATTAAGTGATCTTTATCATTAAATGATCTGATATCTTCTCAGGATTTAAGTCTAAGTCCAAATGTCACCTTCCCCTATGCCCTATAATAAATTCAGAGAGACTAACCCCAAACTCTTATTTTATTCTATGTCAGCATCCTATTTATTTTGACAAATTGTCTCAGAGTCTGAAATTTTCATGGTTATGTGTTTACAATCTGTCTCATTGATTATACCCAATACACACACACACACACACACACACACACACACACACACCTATCTGGAATGTAAACTCCAAGATAGCAAAGATCCTGCCTAATTCCATGGCTCTTATATTTGTATCCTAGCTGGAATGTATCAATACTAAATGTATTAAGATGCCAGAGAAGCCAACTGAGAGTTTGATAGTTACAGTACTTGTAATAGTCTCTTTTGTTAAAACCTCCTGGCCCCTCCTCCTCCCTCTCATCATTTTCCCTAAGGGAGAAAAACACTTGACTTGTTACTTTCATTTCTGACTTGTTACTTTCATTTCTGTAAAAAGGAAGAATCAACCCACATAGACTGGAAATAAAAATAAGTCTCCGAACTAGGCCTTTCAAGGGTCTTATGGAGAGGAGCAAAACTGATGGACGGGGAAGAAGGGAGAAGCTGAGGAAGCTCAATCACTCCCTGCCCCTTGTCTCACCACCACCACCCCACCACCCAATCCAGCCAGTTCCTGGCCAGCAAGTGTCTGTAGCACAGGATGTGACTGCAGAGTTCCCTTGGAGGGGAGCGAGAGGTCCACACTACCTGCTTAGTTCTTAGGTGAACTCTTTGGCTGCATCTCGGGACCCAATAAATACACGTGCTGATTAATAAGAGAAGAATGTAAAAGTTTTACTAATTTGACACCTGTGTGGGGATCTTCACAAGAGAGTGAAATCCACAGAAATGACCAAGTGTGATGCTTTTATACTTTTCAGACAAAGAACAATAAACTCGTGAAGGAATAAGAGGACAGATGCTAAGTGGTCTAGGTAGTAAATTCCAGGGATGTTACTGGGGGTGTGGAAGCCAGGGGAAGGTAAGTTTGTTGATTCAGGCTGGTGATCAAGGCTATTTTCCAGCCTTGGGATGTCAAGGACATCCTTCCTAAAACAATTTTTATGGCTTGCTGCTTGTAGGATAAGTCGGGCCAAATGGTCCTTTGAAGTTACAGTTCCCTTGCAATAATCAATGTACCCAGAATGCATGTTTTGCCTTCTCTCTTTCACCCCGTTTGCAATTTCTCAATGAATCTCCATCTGCTACTGAATAAAAACTCAAGAATGTCAGCCCAGTTAATTGTTAGTTCTTTGTTCCCTCCAATGACACAAGCTCCCCCACCCTCCATCCCCTATCACTTGGAGTTCTCCTCTCCTTTTTCCAAGACAAAGGAGTGGGTCACACTTCCCCAGCAACTCATTTAGGGTACTTCAAGGGGATCACAGTATGCCACCCTCTGCTGGATATGGTAGCACAGGCCTGTAATCCCAGTGGTTCAAGAGGCTGAGACAGGAGGATTGCGAGTTCAAAGCCAGCCTCACAAAAGCAAGGCACTAAACAACCCAGTGAGACCCTGTATCTAAATAAAATACAAAATAGGGCTGAGGACGTGGCTCAGTGGCTGAGTGCCCCTAAATTCAATCCCTGGTACTCACCACCCCCCCAAAAATGCCACCATTAAGTATGCCAGCATATAAAATTATTTTGAGCTGGAGGGGAATAAGAACCACCCAGTGGCTCAGGAGGCTGAGGCAGGAGGATGGCGAGTTCAAAGCCAGCCTCAGCAATTTAGCGAGGTCCTAAGCAACTCAGTGAGACCCTGTCTCTAAATAAAATACAAAAATAGGGCTGAGGATGTAACTCAGTGGTGGAGTGCCCCTGGGTTCAATCCCTAGTACCAAAGGAAAAAAGAAATAAGAACCAATAGACCCAGAAAATCACCTTCCAAGAGCTTCGCTTGTCTGACTAAAAACAAAAACTTGTGAGAAATGAGGACTGCCATAAATCCTCTCTCCCAGGGAGGGTTTGCAGCTATGAGGAAGACAGAGTTGGCACCAAGATGGACCTGCACAAAACAACAATTTGCCACCCCCCAAAACTCACAGTTTTTTGGTTTTCTCTAAAAATCTATTGTCCCTTTGCTAAGATGCTATGCAAGACCAACTTCTAACCAATCCTGTGACCTACTCGAGGTTTCTTCAGGGTAAGGCAGGCTGCATGCATCAATAATGTTTTTTTCTTGTTCAGTATTTCTTTGTCAGGACAATCCACAGGGCCCATGCCAGAAAATTTAAAAAGGTAGTATGAAAAAAATTTTCTCCTTCCCTACATAGGCAGTCTTTCCATTTCCCCCATGTTATTTCCACTGCCCACCCTAAAAAATGATTTTGAAGGGAGAATAATATAATTTCTTTTTTCTTTTTTTTCCTCTGTCCTCACAGGTTCTTAGCAGGGACAGATTCCTGTTAACCAAAAGGCAAATTAACATGAGAGAAAGAAGCTGTTTAAATGGCACTTGCCATGTCAGCCAAGGGAGAGGCAACTTTCTCACAACATTGGCCTGGGACTATCTTAACTGGTATTTTAACAAAGAGCAATAAATCTCGGAGTTACAAGACAAGGAGCATGGAGTTTCAGGCTTCAGAAGTTGGGAACTTATGGGAAGGTGCTAATACCTGCTCCCAGATTCTTCCGGTGCAGGAAACCAGCTGTCCTTGGCTTCAGGCAGGAGGGGGGAGGGGTAGAGAGACCTTTAGTCTCCGTAAATCTCAGTCCTCTCCTGAGCAAAGTGGAGGGAAGCTGCCCCAACATTCTAGGGAAACGTATTTTGGTTTCCTTTTGTGTAGCTGGGGTTAGGCCTGGGCGCCCTCTTCCCTACACACACTCAGGGATCACAGCCCATCCTGCTGTCTCCTCTCTGTCCTTTACGGCTTCCCTGCAGCTTATACCTTCTGGGACCAAGTCTTATGACTTAGGGTGTGTCTACCTTTTCTTGAAGAGAAAGACTGGTGGGCTGGGATTGTGGCTCAGTGCTGGAGCATTTGCCTAGCATGCAAGAGACACTGGGTTCGATCCTCAGCACCACATACAAAAAGAAAGCTAAATAAAATAAAATAATTATTAAAAAGAATGTGAAAAAAAAAAAAAGAATGTGAAACAAAGAATTCTCATATAAAGATTGGTAATCCCAGAGGTGAAGTGAGGGTAGTCAACTGCCAGGAACAGAACAGCCCTTAGTTTCCCTATAAGCTTGATCACCCAGGCTTGGCAAAGGCTCTTGTCTTTTGAGGGCACCTGGTGGGTGACTTGAGCCTGGGAACAAGTGTCTACCTACCTGTCCCCGTGACTCCATTTAGCCTTCACCTCACTCCTCTTTTCACAAAGTAGGCCAGAAATAGTAGCCAAAGATAATAGGAACTTTTGTCTTAAATAGGTTATTTGCAATTTGAGGACTTCTTTCTCAGGACATAGCAGCTTTTGACATAGGAAAGTTCTCTGGGAGGGCATTTTCTCTTTTAAAAATTATTTTTAGTTATAGGTGGACACAATATCCTTATTTTGCTTATTTATTTATATGTGGTGCTGAGAATTGAACCCAGTGCCTCACACATGCTAAGCAAGTGCTCTCTCACTGAACCATAACCCCAGGCCCTGGGAGGGCATTTTCTGTCATGCTTTCTACACTTCGGTAATCCTCTTTGAGCCCCCATCAGGAGTGCTGTGTCTCCTAGACCATCCTCACCTGCCATTAAGATCCTTGAGAATAGGGACTTAGTATTCCCCAAGCTAAGCATTGAAATGGCAACAGTTTTGAGAACAAGCACTTGTACCGGTGTCCACTTTATGCTCTGAATACAGCCCTTGCTGCTCTGCCACTGCAACTTATTTTTAAAGTAGACCTGTTTCTTTCTCTTGGTCACTCCCAGCTCCTCCCTAATCTCTCCCTATCCCTAACCTCAGGGGAAACAGGATTACCTTTCTTCCCCATCCTGGGCAGTTATCAGTCCCTGAGTACACACCCGCCACAGGAATGAAGTATTCCAGACTTTGGGGATGTTACCAGAAGATCTCAGAAATGACTATCTCCCAAATTAACAAGTGGATTACAACTCCAACAGAGAACTCGTGGAATGCAGCTTTTGAATCACTTCTACAAAAGCCCCTGTTCCTGCAGATGGGCAGGATCACAGCCTTTGGGACAGGAGTCCCCTGTGTTTCTCCTTTGCTAGCAAAGCAATGAACTTTCTTTTTTCTTTTTCTCAAAACTATATCCTTGTTATTGGATTGGAATGGGGACAAGGACCGAGCTTTTGGCACCATACTGAGATTGGTAGCAGTTGCCTCCAACCTGAGAATGACCATGATCTTGGGATGATGAAGCACAGGCAAGACCCAGCAGCTCTAACTCTACGGGGAATAATTAATGAATGGCACAACAATGTACCAGCTGATTCCTGGTGACCCTTCATCCTGGCTGATAGCTGCTAAGTTTCTTGTGTACCAAAAACAACCCTTTAGACTTCAGGCTTCTCTTGTGGGAACTTCTATTAATCTCCAAGTCACTGTAGGAATGACCTTCCTTAAAGTTCTCAGGGCTTGTAACTCCAAGTCTGTCTGGACCCTCCTCCCCACTGCCTGGATGCCTCCAGGGTCTCCAGAGCATGCCGTCAGCTCGCACCGGAAGCTGGTGTGTGGATTCTCCTAGCTCTCTGAGGTTCCCTTCAGTTCATTCATCTTCCACTTCAATGCCAAAGTCTTTTAAAGCAGCCTCTGCCTTCAATTCCACTATCCCTGCCTGGTCCTCATTTACCAACCTTTAAGTCACTCAGGCTTTGTGTCATTATTCTCAAGAATTTTAGAGGAAACAACCCATTTAAAAACTTACCTTCAGACTTCCTTGTTCTAATTCTAAATATCTCCAAATTCCTCCTGCAGCTTAGAGCAACTCCCACATTTGTAGTATCTCAAGAATAATCTCCTGTCCCTGCAGATCTCTCTCACCAACCTCCGAAAGATCTGCTTTATATTTAATCAAACCATGCTCCCTTTACCTTGTTCGTTGGCAAGTGCACCTGCACTCAAGAGCACGCACCTCTGCGCCAGGTCTCAAGGAACATCACTTCAATCTCTCTCTCACCACTAGCTCAGCTGCTTCTACCACCTTTGCTGTGGCCCCTTTTCTGCAGCTGAGCCTGTTGGAAAATGAAGTGAAGCGACAGTGAAGACACCACTTTTGTGATGCTTAACTGGCTTCTCAATGGTCCCACTCAATGCTTACTAGAGTTTCCTAAAGGCAAAATTACAAAAACTTGGTTAAAGATTTAATTAGTTGTGGGATTTTTTGTCTTTGTTTTTTTGTGTTTAGCAGTACTAGGGATGGAAACTGGTGTCTCAAGCATGCTAAGCAATCACTGCCATTGAACGCCACTGAGCTCCATCCCAGCCCTTTTAATTTTTTTCTCTTTTGAAATTTTATTTTGAGACAGGTTCTTGCTAAGGTGCTGAGGCTAGCCTCAAACTTGCAATCCTCCTGCCTTAGCTTCCTGAGAAGCTGAGATTACAAGGCATACAGCACCACAACTGACTCTAATTGATTGTTTTGGGGATCCATGAACGGGGGCAGCATCCATTCTACAACAGAATGAGAATTCCCATTGAGCAAAGGCAGAATGGTGGCTGTATTAGTAAGCTATTTCCCTGCTTTGACTAAAGGATCTGACCAGAGAAATTTTAAAGGAAGAAAAGTTTGTTTGAGGGTTCATAGTTTCAGAGGTCTTTGTCCATAGAAGGCGGGCTGCATTCCTCAGGGCTTCATTTAAGGCAGAACATCATGGTGTAAGAGCGTAGCAGAGGGAAAAAGCTCACAGGTGGATCCAGAAGCAGAGAAAGACTCCATTCTCCAGATACAAAATACATACCCCAAAGCCATGCCCCAATTCCCACCTCCTCCAGCCACACCCTACCATTTCAATCACCACTCAGTTAATCCCATCAGGGGTTTTGATTCACTGATTAGGTTAAGTCTATGAACCAATCATTTCTCCTCCAAATCTTCTTGCATTGTCTCACACATGAGCTTTTGGGGGACACTACTTCTAAACCATAACAGTGGGTTTTGGAAGGTAGGAATAAGAAAACAAAACAATAGAAAAAGTTTGGCATCCGGGCACAATGGAGCTTGCCTATAATCCCAGCAGATCAGAAGCCTAAGGCAAGAAAATCATGAGTTCAAAGCCAGTTTTAGCAATTTAGCAAGGCCCTAAGCAATTGAGCAAAATCCTGTCTTTTAAAAAAAAGAAAGAAGGAAAGAAGAAAGAAAGAGAAAGAAAGAAAGGAAGGAAGGAAGAAAGAAAGGAAGAAAGAAAAAGAAAGAAAGAAAGAAAGAAAGAAAGAAAGAAAGAAAGAAAGAAAGAGAAAGAAAGTAAGTTTGGTTAATACCAGGTAACTTCATATTAATTTTTTGTTAGTGTGAATGAAGAGGGAACTTCCTTATTATAAACCCTAACTCAAGTAAGCTGGAATCTCCCTTTTTCAGGAGGAAATAATCTATTTTATGGATCTACTGCTGCTTAAAGCTTTAGTTGATTATGTGGCATTTAGCATGAATGATTCCTTCTGGTCACTTGGGACCTTGTACAGGAGCTCAGTCCAAAACAATATGTTGTATCCAAAGAAAATAAAATCATCCAAGCCATTCACGTAAAGCCAAAAGAAGCCTTTATTTTAGCTGGCCAGCGACAATTGCCCTTACACCTAAAAGCGGGGTGCTGGGAAATCGAACATTAATTCTGTTGTTGCTAACTTTTGTAGGGAGTGGAAAGGGATTAGGGCTGGGGTATAGGGAGGGGGAATTAAGGTGGGGCTGATGGCACTGGCGAATCTTTTTGGGAAGTATAACATTCCCCACTGGTCTTATCTTATTAACAAATCCTTGTTTAGGAAATTAGTGGTTTTTCAGTTTCCAACTTCCCAGACTCTGATGGGTTCCATTCCTCAGTTTGACCAGATTTCTTATTCTACACTAACTGCCTCTCCTTAATTAGGAACTTTTTACTGCTGTAAGGAGAGGGGGCGCCTACCGCTCTTGCAGCTTTGAGCTGGAAGGGGGCGGAGTCTGGGGAAGAAGTTTGAAGTTCCTTTTAGAAATCTGGTCAATGAGGAGCAGAAGTCTGCTTGGGAAGAGCAGGTTGTAAAGTCATCTGGGGTGGGTGCTTCTATGAAAGAGAAACAAAATGACATAAGTACCAAAATGAGATTAATACAGAAAATCATGACATGGTAGAAGTCAATCTCTCACCAGGTGGAAGAACTGAGTTGTTCCCATAACAAGGCCTATCAAAGGTTGGAGAGGTTGAGGCCTTTATTTGGGAACTTGAGTTATCAGGTACATTTGTCTGAGAATCTCTCTTTTGTAGCCTCCAGTCCTATTCTAGGGACTAACACAAGTACATCTTAAGCTACATTAAACTATTGTTTCTTTTAAATGCCCAAGAATGTCTATGGTTTGGTTTGGTTTTAACTGTTTTGCTAGGTGTTCAAGATCAAGTTGGTCAAATTGACCTGTTCCTGTCTCTTAAGAGTCAGCTGAGTTCCCACAGAGTCACTCGTGGGGCACTTGAGAGCAGCTTCTTAGCTTTGTTCCTGTGCTTGGGTGGTGGCAGCTCCTGCATTTCAGTAGCCCCTGCATTTCAGTAGCTCATTCATTCCAGCAGCCTCTGCATTCTGGGGTGGGCAGCAGTGCTTCTGCCTTGTGGACAGGTGATAACTTTTTGCTTCCATTCATGGCAAAGGGAAGCTGGTCCCTGCTCACTCCCATCAGCCCCAGGAGGGCAGGGGCCAAGCCTGTCTGGCCCACTGTTGCACCTCCTTGTTCTCAGCAATCTTTGCTGCATCTCCAACTCTGGGGGACAAGCCTGGAATGCATGGGTTTTGAGAAGTGTCCACTCAGATTGGGTTCTGTCCTGGATGGCTCCGAGCTCTGGTGGCCAGTGGTTTTTGTGCTCTGGCTGTGGCAGTTCCCACAATCTGGAGGCCGATGGCAGCTGGTGCCCTTCAGCTCTGGATACATGAATATACAAAGAGCAACCAAACCTAGTTTTTCAAGGAAAAAACCCTAGGTTCTGCATCATAGCACAATACCCTACCAGTTATTTAACCACAATAAAGAATAAAACTTAAAAAAATCCTTGTCATTTTAACATATTGATTACACTTTGATTTATATTAGCCCATTAACATTTGACCTTAGGGGAAAACTTTAAACAGTTTCTAATTTATGATTTCACATACATATAACTACTTAGTTACACAAAAACTTGTTGGTATTTGCTCTTTACCTACACATAGATTTTCTTACCCAGAAATATTTTCCTTTTTCTTTTACTGAATATATTTTCATACCTAGAACTTTCTACTTTCCCTTTCCCATCTGTTGATTCCTTCCTTGTTCATATACTAAAACAACTCCTATGAAATTTCTGAATTTAGATAAATTATTAGGATTTCACTCTTAGTAACCTTGCTCTCAGGGATGATACAAAACAATTCCAAATCCCTTTATTTATCAATCCATGAAAACACCAATAATGCTAAAGCATGTCACCCCATGGAATTTAAGGTGTAATATATTAACTCTAATTTACTTATTTTACTGCAATAACCAAGATCAGACAAGTACTTTGAATAGTATTTGCCATCTCTTTCCTGTGGAAAAGTCCTAAAAAGAAAATTGATATTGCACATTTTATAGACATCAACATTTTTTTAATTGACCACCTAGAGATTTGTGAGGTTAGATATATTTTACCTTCATTTATTTACCACATTTAAATTGAACCTTTTTAATCATGTGAATCAAATATATCTGGCTCCATTTTTTTCTTGTAATGCTATGTTAATCTCTAATACCATGTACATGAATTTTGGACACAATATACACTTAAACAAAGGCCTTGTAGGTTTTTATCTCCTTTACAATGTAACAAGATGTTCAAAAATCTAAGTTGAATAAAAAATAAAACTGACCAAAAGTTATGAGCTCAACAAGTACTCCGGCCCTTAGTTATTCTCAAATAAGAACACTCTTTTGGTTTTTTTCCCCTTGGGTTGGAAATTGGTCTCCTACTGGGCTTTTTGCTTCCTCTATTGTCATTTCAATATAAGTTCTACTTGAGATTTGGTTCCAGCAGAAACCTGATATCTCAGGCACTTTAACCAATTTTATCAGGACAGCATTTGAATGCTTAAGAGCTCTGTAGGGCTTTTGTTATTCCTCCTGGGTAGAGGCACATGTCATTTACGTATTGTAAAACAATTCGCTATGGGGGTGCTGTAACACTGGGGGGGTGGACCTGGTTCCTTCTCCCCCTTGGGAGGGCCAGAGGGCCGGTGCTCCCAGCCATCTCCCTCCTTTGGCCCCTGGATTTGGAAATGGCTTTTGGCAGTTACCTGAGTCTTGAGGGATTGGTAGCAGCGTGGGCTGCATTTAAGTCTGGTCTGGCCTTTGCCAACAAACCGGTGAGGCCTCTCCTAGTTCCCGAACTAGAGGATGCGGAATCTGAAAGGCAATGCTTAAGCCATAATCCAAATTTGAACATAAGGCACCCGGTCCTGATGGTTTGGCCGCCCAATGCCCTGAGGGCCCCACTCAACCTCGAAAGTGGGCCATTTTGATTTATATCCATTAACAAAAGCTCTGTAGTCAGCAGCACATTCTTGGAAGTCCTGAAAAGTATCTAAAAAACAAGTTAGAACAGTGGGGCACGTGGTTGACTGACTATGTCCTGTAGTAGACTGTCCTGAAGAGATGGGACACAGAAAACAAGGAAGAAAACACAGAAAACACAATGGCCCGGACGCCCAGGGGGCGAGTGGCGAAGGCAACTCTGACCGGAGTTGGGCCCTTCCTGTGGATTGCCCCAGCTGAGATGGGCATTGCTGTGCCCCGCCATGTGTGGGTGCTGTGCCGTGAGGCAGGCAGGAGGGGGCCAGGGCAGCGGCAATGGCAACAGAACCCCCAGCTCTCAGCAGGTGCACGACAGCAGGCGACCTCATGGCGTCCTACGACTTGCCCCCGGGGCACGTGTCCCCAGAGCGCGGCCTACCAGACTGGGCCCACACAGAGGTCCTACCAGACTCCGCACAGAGGCCTAGCGGACTAGGCCCAAGCCACACGTGGTGGCCGAGCAGACCAGGCCCCAGGCGGCAGCTATGCCGGAAGCCAGCCATGTGGCAGCCGAGCCAAGTGGACCCCACGTGGCCCAGACCAGACTAACAAGACAAATACAGACAAATACAGACAGACAGACAACGACTGGAGTATGCCCCACAGGGAGGCCTATTAGATTAGGACACATAGGAGGCCTACCAGGTTGGGCCCCATGGGGAGGCCTATTGGACTGGGGCCCACACGGAGGCCGAGCAGAACGACCCCAGACGGCGGCTACCCGTCAGCCAGCCACGCGGCAGCCGAGCAGACTAACAAAACAAATACAGACAGACAGACATCAGCCGACCAGATTAGGCCCCATGCAGCCTACCAGACTGGGCCCATGAAGGGGTTCACCAGACTAGGCTTCACAAGGAGGCCTACCAGGAGCCTGACCTGGGACTGGTGTAAGGACTGTGTCCAGTCTGACCACGTCCCCCAGATACAGATAGTCGACTCACCGAAACAGGATACCAGGTGACTTCGTCCAGAAGAGTGTCCTGAAGATGGGCTGGGGTCCCCTCAAGAGTGAGGCTGAGGCACGTCTCTCAGGAGCTCCCCTCTACTCAGGGTAGGGCTCCCAGGCAACCATCACAGGAGGCCAATTTAGGTGTGAGGGCTTGGAGAAATCAGATCTTGCTGGGACCTCCAAATGTTGTACCCAAAGAAAATAAAATCATCCAAGTCGATCATGTAAAGCCAAAAGAAGCCTTTATTTTAGCTGCTCAGTGACGACCTCCCTTACACCTAAAAGCAGGGTGCCGGGAAATCGTGCATTAATTCTGTTGTTACCAACTTTCATAGGGAAGGGATTAGGCCGGGGGCTATAGGGAGGGGGGATTAGGGTGGGGCTGACTCTCTCCTGATGGCACTGGAGAATATTTTTAGGAAGTATAATAAATAAACTCCCATAATCCTTGTGTAACTGTTCCTTCATTACATCCCACTGAGACTTATCCAAACTTTTTGAAGCAGCCAGTTCAAGAATTACAGGTGTAGACCTGCTCCTTCGAGGACTTGCTTGTTCTTTCATCTTTCATTTTCTCCATTTTTTTTCACATAATATTTATGCCTCTGGGAATTTATCCTTTAAAAAATCCAAAAAGAGGACAAGATTTCATATGCAAAGATGTTCATTGCAGTATTATTTATACTTGGAAAAATTCAAAACAATCCCAACATTTGTGATAGGAAAATCATTCAGAAAGGACAATGAAATATAAGCAGCAATTAAAATGCTTATCAAGTCATTAATCACACAGGGACATGATTATGCTATGATATTAAATAAATATGTATAAGGAAATATGAAATTATGTATGAAGTCTCATTTAAAAATGTCAGTTTTAACATAAGCAATTAACTATGCTCCACGGTAGCAGGGATTTCTTTTGTTATCTTTTAATTTTCTTTTCTGTAGTACTAGGAATCTATTTTAGTAAGCTTTTCATATCTATGACCAAAATACCCAACGAGACCAATGTAGAGGAGGAAAAGTTTATTTTGATTCATGGTTTCAGAGATCTCAGTCCATGGTTGGTTGACTCCATTGTTCTGAGCCAGAGAGGAGGCAGAACACCAAGGTGGAAGGGAATGGCAGAGGAAAGGTCTTAGCTTATGGTGGACAGGAAGCAGAGAGAGAAAGAAGGAAAGCAGCAGTAGGGAAGATGAGTCTTTCCTGGGCACACCCTGAGTGACCTACCTCCTAAACGATGCTCCACCTGCCTACAATTATCACCCAGTTGGTTCATTCCAACTAGGAAGGTCTGATTAGGTCACAGGTCTCATAATCTAATCAGCTCACCTCCTGCATTGTACACGGGAGCTTTTGGGAAGACATCTCAAACTAAACCAAAACAGTTTTAATACCAGTAATAAGCTATGCTCCACAATAATAGGGGTTTCTTTTGTTATTTGTTCATTTAGTTTCCTTTTCCTTTCCTTTTTGTAGTGCTGGGGATCAAACCCAGAGTCTCATGCATGTTAGGCAAGCGCTCTACAACTGGACCTCATCCCTGCCCTATTTGTTCATTTTTAAAGCAGAAAATCACAGAGACCAAAGAGGGTAGGAGAAGAGACACCAATAACATTATTTTAGAAAATGGAAAACTGATGGAATGCTGAGTAAAATGAGAAAATGGATTCTGTAGCTAGCAGTGAGTTACAGCATAAAACAAACTCTTTATAGGGCAAAATTCCCCAAACTCTCAGGAAGTGGCAACATGGCAGATTTTTCTGAACAGTGACACACTCGAGTGACAAGCAGTTGAAATTTGGTTTGAGGAGCAGCTGCAGGGCCAGGTTCCTCTTCCCCCAGGGGAGCCACTGCCTCTTACCCAGAGGACTGAGGGCCATCTTCCACAGGGCATAGGATAAAGGATCCCTGAAATGAGGGACTCCGCACCTGGAGCAGGGGATGCATGTCAGTTTATGGGTCAAATATGGAGGCACTGGCTTCTGCCGTTTTGGCTTCCAGACTTTGACCATTTTGAAAGCTCCATGGCAGTCACAGCCCTGTGTTCAGAGCTTTCTATCAACTGGGAATGCAAACCAGGATACCTGGTGAAGAAATCTACCATACCAGAATAATGCAAAAAGTGTACAAGAAAAAATTAAATGCTTTTTTTTCCCTTTGGGAACCAGGGGTTGAACCCAGGGGTGCTTAACCAGTGAGCTACATTCACAGCCCTTCTTATGTTTTGCTTTGAGACAGAGTCTCACTAACTTGCTTATGACCTTACTAAGATGCAGAGGCTGGCCTTGAACTTGAAATCCTCTGCCTCAGCCTCCCAATCTGCTGGGATTACAGATGTGCGCCATGCACTTTGTTTTAGTAAGCACATGCTTGTTTACCTTTTGACGTATGGTAGTGAGGAGAGTAGGCTGAGGTGGATGTGACATTTGACACTGGTGTTTTCACCCTGAACCATGATCTCTTCTGTCACATCGATAGCATCAGTTACTCTGTGCCTATCTTCCAGCTGCTGGAACTAAGTGCCATGGACTAGGTGGCTTATCTGCATCAGAGATTTATTTCTCATAGTGCTGGAGGCTAGAAGTCCAAAATGGTGCCAGGTACTGGTGAGGGCCCTTTTCTGGGTTGCAGACTGCTAGCTGCTCATTCTGTCCTCACATGGAGGCAAGAAGGTGAGCGAGTTCCCTGGGGCCTCTTTCACAAAGGCACTGACTCCATTCATGAGGGCTCTACCCTCATGACCTAATTACCTCTCAAAGGCTTCACCTCCAAATACTATCACATAGCAGGTTAGGATGTCAACATATGAATTTTGGGGTGACACCAACATTCAGTCCCTAAGGTGCCTATTACTTTTGTTGTTGAAGTCAACGGATTTTCAATGACCCTGCTGAGGAGAGAGATACTATGTAGTGAGAAAAGACCAATCTGTGACAACAGTTTGATCATTTTAACACTTGTTTGCATATTCTGTGCTAAATCAAGTGTGAGAATATAAAGGTCAGACTATAGAGATCTAGGAATTTTGAGAAAGGAAATTCAAACTTTCTGTGAGCTGGGATTCTCAGGGAAACCCAGGTCACTGATATGCTGCCTTTGATAATTTCAGAAGAGAAGCAGGTGCACATTTGGTCTTCAGCTAAAATATTCTGGTACTTTCCAGCAGGGTTTAACTTCGGGCCTATTCTGTTTTCCCATACAAGACATTTACACACAGTTAAATATAATCGTCACAGATTGTTACTAATTTTAGATATGCAAAACTCCTACATAACCTCCAACCTGTCACATGCAAGGATGTGACTCTTGGAGCTCTGAAAATTTATTAGAATAAAAAAATCAGAGAAAAATACGTCCATGCCATGTGTAGCCCATTACAAAACATTTCTGCTGAAATCCATTTTCTTTGTGGGAGCATGGTGATTTTCTTCCAATTTATTGATATCAAGTGTCAGGAGGTCTTTCTGGCTCAGGTTTTTTTCCTCTCAATTACCAAATAAAGCAACTTGTCTTTCTCTGCCTCAGAATGATAATAGTAATTAGGTCATAGGGCATTTCACTGTGGAAGTAAAAATTCAAATGAGTATCTGAAATATGTCCCCAGTATTCTTAGGAGTTTGTGGAAAACTTGAGCTTAAAAGGCAAAGATTTGGTCCTCAGCAGTATCACTTGAATCCGGAAAGAGCTGTCACTAAATGCAGGTGCACAGGGACATCCTTGATTTGAGTGGTTGCACACAGGAGGAAGGGGAAGAACAAAGAACATTCAAGAAACTTTGTGCGATGCTATTAACTCAGAGTCTGCAGATAATGGTCAGGGAATAGGTTTTTTTTGTTTGTTTTGTTTTTTAACTTGTTTTTGATACCAGGGATTGAACCCGGGGTACTTAACCACTGAGTCACATCCCCAGCCCTTTTTTCTTTTTAAATATTATATAGAGGCAGGGTCTCTCAGCCTTGCTAAGTTGCTGAGTCTGGCTTGGACCTTGAGATCCTCCTGCCTCAGCCTCCCAAGCCACTGGCCACTGTGCCCAGCCAAGGGGATAGTTTGGCTTTAGTTTTGATGTGTCTTATGAAGTCTGATTCTGATGGTCTTCCTCTAGTACTGCCATATATGCAGGGACATCTACGGGGGAAGCTGGAATGGAGGACATGAAACCATGTTAAAAAAATGGTAAGGGACTCTGCATTCAAACCCTTGCCTACACATGACTGAGGGTGGAACCAAAAGGTTTTTTCCTCCAATTTATCAGAAACCCCCAAACTAAGTTCTTCACAGGAGAAAATAATGTTCTGCCACTCAAATTTCAGTGACGCCTGTCATGCTAAAATGACTCTGGAGACTGCTGGAGTATGTCCTGTTCTCTTCCCCGTATGCACATTTAGTGATGTTATGACAGTGGTCATCATGAAGCAGAGTGACACACATAGGCAGTGCCATTCCGATGGACTGATGGAGTCGCAAATGCTGTGGACTACATTTCACCTTTATAATACTGATTGCATATAATAGTAGTGACATACTATATGCTGGGCTCTCACTGTTCTAAGCAATTTACCTTGTAAGACAGGCGAGGTCCTACTATTATATTATGCTGTTGAGGAAAGGAAAACACAGTTAAGTAAATTGTTACTGATTTGAAAGTGGAGAGCTGGAATTTGAGCTCAGTCAGTCCAGTTCATGAAAACTCTGACTTTAGTCTTGAGAGTGTTATTTATTTATTTGTTTGTTTGTTTGTGGTGCTGAGGATTGAACCCAGGGCCTTGTGCATTTAAAGCACATGGTCTCCCATTGAACTACGTCCCCAGCCCAAGAATTTTAGATACAGACTTAGAAGATAATTGGCAGCAAGGGGTGGTGGGTTGAGGAAAGACATGATTCAGAGGTTTTGTAGACTCTTGAAATGAACACTACCCAGGAAGTCTTTTTCTTTTTTTTTTTTTCCCCTCCTTTGGTAGTGGGGTGGAATCCAGGGCCTCACACATGCTAGGAAAGGACTCTACCACTGAGATACATCCCCAGTCCTAAGTTTGTTGCTGTTTTTTCTTTGTTTCTTTTTCTTTCTTTTCTTTTTTTTTTTTTTTTTTTTTTTTTTTTTTTTTTTTTTTTTTTTTTTTGGTATTGGGGATTAAACCCAGGGGCACTCAACCACTGAGCCACACCCCCAGTCCTATTTTGTATTTATTTAGAGACAGGGTCTCACTGAGTTGCTTAGGGCCTCACTAAGTTGCTGAGGTTGGCTTTGAACTCGCGCTCCTCCTGCCTCAGCCTCCCAAGTGCTGGGATTACAGGCGTGTGCCACCGGGCCGGCTATTTTTTCTTTCTTAATGTGACTTTTTCATGTGCTAATATCAGATTGGAGCAAATGTTGGTAAAATAAGGCCTAAGAAGTCTTCTTTTGAAGACAAGAACAAGAAAAATATCCCTAAAATTATTAGTATTTTTTTGTATCAGGAATTGAACCCAGGCATGCTTAACCACTGAGCAACATCCGCAGTCCTTTTTTATATTTTATTTAGAGATAGGGTCTCACTAAGTTGCTTGGGACCTCACTTAGTTGCTGAGGCTGACTTTGAACTTGTGATCCTCCTGCCTCAGTCTCTGGAGCTACTGAGATTACAGGCATGTGACACTGCCTCCAACATTCGTTAGTTGTTGCTGTTTGTTTTTGTTTTTACAAAAACAGATCTTCATTTTGTTTGGTTTGTCTTCTCAGTTCAATCCAATAACCTAAAAAAAAACCCCAAAACAAACAAACAAACTAATCTATTAGCTTTGGTAAATGAGCCAGAACCTCCAAGGGTGGTTTCTTCTTGCCTTAAAGATCAAACTCAGTAAGTTCAGGAAGTGTTGGGAATTTGTTTTCTTCCCTTACCTGTAAACAGTAATGTTCTGGCTTTCAAATTTTACAATCAACAAACTGCTAAAATTTTAGCCACCAAGACATCTCTGAAACAAAAGGGTTTTATTGAGCTGTGATAGAAGCTAGCTAAAAAGAAAAGGACTGGTTCTGGGACTAATTCCCTGAGCCTCCAGCAGCATAGCTGGAGATCAATCTGCAAAACATCCACCCGATCTAAGAAGCCAGGGGACTTTATAATGAAAATTAGGGGAGAAGAAGGCGTAAGTCCCTTACATGGCAAAGTCCCTGATAGGAGCAGGGCCCCTAACAAGGTGTGGTGCTTCTTCTCTGGCTGATTTTCCAAAGCAGAAAGCCATGTGGTCTTGATGCAAATTTTGAAATACAGGAAAGGAATGTGTTTGTTTTTTCTTCTTCTCTTTGTTGGTTTAGCCCAGAGCTATCAGTGAAATAAACTCTTATTATCTTTTCTTCTCTTTCATCCTCTGGCTTGTTCCTAAATTTAGGACACCTCAGAATTCTTATTAAAATTCAGGAATGGTAATTTTAAAGAGAAAAAGTGTGTGCCAATAATGACTGCTTTTTTATGTTTTTATGTTCTTAATCATTTGTTTTTAAATGAGAATCATGTTGTCATTCATTTCAACCTTTCTATCACATCAACTCTAGGGATCTGCAGAACAAATATATCTTAGATAAGCTTAAACTTCATTTAGTAAAGTAACATTAATAAAATTCTAGCTATCAATCCCAGATAACAGACTAATTGGTATTGGGAGTCCAGGGCATAGTTCTTCTCTA
Organism: Glaucomys volans; assembly: GCA_020662805.1. Lineage (NCBI taxonomy): Eukaryota > Metazoa > Chordata > Mammalia > Rodentia > Sciuridae > Glaucomys > Glaucomys volans. The sequence continues at coordinate 331,610 of JAJEJO010000923.1, forward strand.
AGAAATTCTCTTTTAAGACATACATACGATAAAAGAAGGAAATTTTCCCATTATTATACAATCCAAGTGAATGGAGTTCACACCATCTGCCTTGTCTGCAGCACCAAGGCGAGGCACCCAGCTGGTGAAGCTCCTATAAGATGACTAGATATTCATTCTGATTTTTCCATAGCTATGATTGGAGTTAGTCTTGCAATGACAATGTTGTAAATGGGACCACAATAATCTAAAAGACTACACTTAAGTTCTGCTTCATTCTAACTTGGACAGCACTCTCAGTTTTTCTAATACAACCAGGGAAATCCTTGCACCTCTGTAAAACAGAGATAAGTGTGCTGAATGCATCCTGTTGCCTGTCCTGTCAGCATTTGTGGTTTGCCTGTCAAGCACCTGTGAAGGAAAAGCATTGTTACATTTGATAGTTTTCCTATTTGTTTGAGAAACCTGTCTCTGTGAAAATGATGCATGGAGGGAAGAAGAGGAAGGGAATTTTCCTTCAGGGAACCTGGCTGAGGAAATCCCAGCTCAGAGCAGAACACTGAAAAATGCAAAGGTTTCCACATGCATGGCAACTATTGTTTATTGAGAACCAAATCAATGCGACCCGATACTGAGCAAAATGAATTATCTTTTTAGGGATAACAAAAAGCTCTCAAGATAATGGTTTAACAAGTGTATTAATTCCTGATTCCAGCAATAGACACAATGGCCTAATTCAGGTGGCAAAGGCACACTGTTCAGGAGCCTTTGGCAGCCCCTCAGCTGCTCAGCAGAGAAACAGACAGGCAAAGGCAGAACAGTAAACAAGACCCAACCGAAGAGAATGCAGGATTGTGGGCTCTAATGAAACATTACACAAGATCATGTTTAGAAAGCACTTGGCACAGAGTGAGCCATGGTTAATTATTACTAGTCCTAAAAGCGGAGGAGAAAAGAAAGGCAGAAAAGAGAAGGGAGAAAGTGACCAGTTAGGTGATCCAGGTAAGCAAACACAAAAAGGCTCCCAGGGAGAAGTCTAGGGAAGAACATGGGTCCAGGAATGTAGTCCCAGGTCTGCAGTTATTTTCCTGTGACCTTGACCTCCATCATAGTCAGCCAGCGGCCAAGTTTTGGGCACATAGGTTGAACACCACAGTTTCTGACCAGCTCGGAGTTTCTTCACATTCCAGGGCCTGTCTACCATCTAAAAATTAACAAGGCTGACCTGACTTAGTGTTCCTCAAACTCTAGCAAAGTACGAAATCCTTTTAAAAGAAAAAAGTGGGGGCTGGGATTGTAGTTCAGTGGTAGAGCACCTGCCTAGCATGTGTGAGGCACTGGGTTTGATTCTCAGCACCACATATAAATAAATAAAATAAAGGTATTGTGTCCATCTACAACTAAAAAACAAAATTAAAAAAAAAAGAATCATTATGTTCTCTGAGTATTGTTAAATTGCTCTGTTTATGATGTGACTTCAATAAACACTCACTGAAGAGACTGCTTACCCTAAGAGTCCTTCACCTACACCCCCCTGGCGAATTTACAAACTAAATGTAAACCAAATCCATCTTGACATTAATTGGACATGAAGAGGATGCTTTTAAAAACAGAGCTGCCCTTTTCCTTAGGGATGAGGTCTCCTCACCTCTTCAATTCTTTTTTGTCTCTGTTTGAACTACAGGGAAAACAAACTGCGGCCTAGCGTGAGTTTGGGTATAAATGGATTTCTTGGCATTACAGTTTCTTCTCTTATTTTTGGCCCACAAAATTAATGTTGGTACCAGCACCAAAAACACAGACACAAAGGCTGAAATTGCAGGGCAGTGCCCAGGTTTGAGGTGGCCCCATAGTTGACCCAGAATAGGTTCATTTTCTTTTCTTTTTTTCTTTTTTTTTTTTTTGGTACAGGGGATTGAAGTCAGGGGCACTCAATCACTGAGCCACATCCCCAGCCCTATTTTGTATTTTATTTAGAGACAGGGTCTCACTGAGTTGCTTAGTGCCTCACTAAGTTGCTGAGGCTGGCTTTGAACTCCTGTCTCAGCCTCCTGAGTCACTGGGATTATAGGCATGCGCCACTGTACCTGGCTCAGTTTTTCAGATTGCTCTTGGAATACAAACACAAAACTTTAAAAAAAATCTCTTAAAGAATATGTGACCCTTAGAATGTATCTGACCCTAGTCTGAGAAACACTGAACCAAGTGATCCCAAAATTCTTCCCAACTCCCTTACTTTTAAGAAGTTTGTCCTTGATGGTACCATAGGCATAGTGGGTGCTCAGTTTAATATTGGCTCAAGTTGATTACACTTTGGTGAATAAAATTATCCAATCCAATCATTTAAAAAAAGATTTTTATTTGCATAATTTTCTTGGTATTGTTTTTATGATTGCTACATAAAAATATACATTGAAATTCAGTAAAATTTGTTTAAATATGCAAACCAGATTAAACACTAGAGAATAACAATGTGCTGAGGAGGTTCTGCCTAAACCCTGTTCTAAGAGAAATCGATGCACCTGCAGCCTATGTGGCCATACTTTATCACTTGCCACCCTCTCCTATCTGTAGGTCACAACCGTAAGGCCAGGGAGGGGACCTACCAACTGATATCCACTGAGCCATCTGTAACTTCTGAGGTCTAAGAAATAGGAGCTGTGCCAAATATCTTCTCTGTCTTTGAGGACTTTGAGATAAGGGTCTGGAAGGAATTTACCAGTTAAAGGTGACAGTAACAGTTGTACCTTCAGTTCAGGGGCAGCATGAGGGAGGAGGCCCTGCTGGGTGCAACTGGGCCATGGGAGAGCTCAGGGGACATGTGCCAGGGAAGCAGAGGCTTGGGAAGCAGTGCATGTGGGGGGGGTGGTTCAGTCACATTAATGGTGGACCACAAGCGCAGGGAGCCAGCTATCCCCCCAACTTGTAAAGCCACCTCAAATCTCATGCATGCTCCAGCTTCAGTCTTTATGGGTCCTACCCTATTGTGGTTCCATTTCTTGGAGAACCTTGAACAAATAGCTAAACTCTCTAAGCCTCTGTTTCCTCAATGGTAAAATGGAGATAATAAAATAATCTATTTTGTTGGGCTAGTGTGAGTATTAAATGAGGAATTTAGAACCCAGTGTGGCACATACATAGTGAGCATTCAATAAATGTTAACTCTATTCATAATTATTACTTCCATGACATATTTTATACCACACTGCAATAAGTTCAGATGTGCTTGAAGTTTTGTTTTGTTGGCAGTGCTGGGAGTAGAACCCAGGGCCTTGTGCACGCTAGGCAAGTGCTCCACTGAGCTGTGTGCTCAGCCTGGAACTGTTTCTTATAGTAAAACTTCAGGAAACAAACAGCTGTTACCGTTTTCCTTTCTAACTTCACTTCCTTAGAACTTTCTCTGTGTTGGGGAAGAAGGATGGGATTTCTGAAAATTGACCACTGTCTTAGTCTGTTTGGGCTGCTATAACAAATTATCATAGATGGGATGGTCTAAACAAAAGAAAGTCATTTCTCACAATTCAGAAGGCTGGGAAGTCCAATACCAGAGTACTAGCATGTTGGTTTCTGGGCTGCAAACTACCAACTTCCTGCTGTACCTCATATAGAAGAGAGGGGGGAAGAGGAGGTAATGAGGGGAAACCTCATTGCTACAAAAGGCCTCAAATATCTTCTTCAAATATCACACTGGGGACAAGGTCTCAATAAATGACTTTGGAGGGCATAAACATAAAATCCATAACAACTATCTAGCTTAGTAAACTCATTTTGAACCTTTGATAAAATAAGACAGTGATTTGCTATAATGGCCCAAATTGAAAGAAGGGTCATCATTGAGTGTGCCATATTGAATTCAGGAACTAGTGACTTTTAGTTTCAGACAAAGACACAGGATAAAGCGAGGTCCTGAGAACTTCAAGTTCAAAGAACTTGGGGGACTTGAAGTTCAAGAACCTCAGGAAAGGGTGACCAGCAGACAGGGGAAGAGGGGAGTGAGATGGGATGCAGAAGGAAGTCAACAACTGGTCAAGGCATTTCTGCTGTTTCATGGAAAAAAAAAACAGAAAAAATTATTTCTGTCCCACGAATAAGTGATTTTTCTTTTTCCATTTTATGTTTCAATCCCTTTTTTTCCCCAAGTTTCCAATTTAGTTTGTAGGAAAATACTCCACTTACCTCTGAGACTTGTATCTGAACGAACAATGGAAATCAGAGAAAGAACAGGGCCAACCCATCACTCACACAGATGTTTAGCTCCTTTGTTTGAACTGAGTATGAAAACTTACTGTACAGACATCTTTATTAGAAATATTTATTGCATAAAACAAATACTCTCTCTACAACACCATAAAACTCAGAGGAAAGCAACACTGCCCCAATGCTAGAAAGAGGAAATCTATTGCCCTCACACTCTGCCGTCTAGAATCATTTACTCACTATGAAATCTACAGACTCTCCCAACCTCTTTGAAGACCCAAGAAGGTTCAACTGCATCAACTTAAGTGTTAACTCATCTCACTGATCCCATGATCACCAGTCTCACAAGCAGTTAAGCAGTTCACAACGCCTGGGCTTCCATGAGAACCATGCATCCTCCCACCCTAAAGAAGGCTGCCCTGCATAAGCTGGAGAATATTCCAGAAGTAACTGAGTGTGACTTCTGAGGCTAGGCCATTAGAGATTTTGTGGCTCTCATATTGCCCTCTCAAATCACTCTCTCTGTATGAGCCCAACCACCATGCATGTGGATCCTACAGCGGGTGGAAATATCCATATGGGAGGAACTGAACATCCTGCCAACAGCCAGCACATCTTAGGATCCATTTTGGAAGCAGATCCTCCAACTCTGGTCAAGCTTTCAGATGACTGTGGCTCAGTCAATACCTCTACTGACACTTCACTAGAACCCAAGTCAGAGCCTACCAGCTAAGCCACTCTTGAAGTCCTGACCCACGTAAGACAGCATGAGAAAAATAAGTGTTTATTCTAGGTCACTAAGTCTTGGGGAGATTTTGTTATCCCAATCCATAGCTATTAACAATGTCTATAAGAAAAACATAAAAACAGAGTTGCCCTTGAAGAATATTTGTATGACACACATTGGATATTTCACTTTCATTTTTAATTCATTCATCAGAAAATTTATGAAGAACTCTTTCGACTAGGTGGCTGACATTCAGGAATAAATAGAGTTTGCTGCCTTCTAGAATCTCACCGTCTGGGAAGCTGGGGGTGGAGTTGGAGGTGGCATAAACTCTATCAGTGCCTGTAACAGATGTCACTTATACCCTTGCTTCAGTATCACATTTTCAGTTTTCGTCTGTGATCTGGGGACATCAAGTTTGGCGGTGACTCCAGTGGTTGAAGAGAATGCTCATCAGTTCCTCCGCATGATTGTTTTGGGTTTTAATAAGAGTGATCAATACCATCAGCTCCCCCTTTAAATGCTAATGAATGCTTTAACGCGGCAGATGCAGACATACAGTACATTGCAGATTAAAATTAGGCTCGAATTAAATTGCTTACACATAGCAAAGGAGCCAGTTTGGACATCTTGATAATCAGCCACAACCAGCTGACAAATCTTGAATTGTCCCTACACCAACACACAAAGCCTCTCCCAGTCTCAGCCAGATCAGCCATCATCAAGCAGCTAATGAGGGGGCCTGGGGCCTCTGGGCAGGAGGAAGGAAAACTGCCAGGTCAGACTTTCAGAAGAGCTTCGCCTGTGTTTGGAAGCAGACACAGAAGGACCGTAGAGGGCACAAGGATTAGGAACAACCTGGATTCATTAAAAAGACAGATCTTGGGCCTTTGGCAAGGAAAGCCATATAGTGTATTCTGTAAATGTCTAAAAGAGCTATCTCTCTGGGTGAATATTTCTTGAACTTACCATTTTTAAAATTTTCTATTCCTCTGACAAGTGTTTATCGAGAGCCTGTGTTTATACTGCTATGTGAAATGTAGAAATTAAAAATGGAAATTGAACAGGGTTTACTATGAGGCAAAGAGCAGCTCCTTGGGAATAAAACAGACTGGCCTTTTCCTTGGCAGCCTTTGCACACCCAGAACCTGATCTTAGTAACATACCCCCAAACTGAATCACTGTCTGAGTGTCGCACTCAGAGGCCAACTCACATTGGTAAAGCTCACAAGAGGCTGATGTATAAAATCAGAATGGCAATTATTTTTTATGTCTTAAATTACTAATTTATTTGACCAATTGTGGATTGATAGGCATTTCTTTTTCTTTAATAGATAATGCTACATTGAAACCCCATAAGCATGGCAATTATTTTAATATTAGACCTGCCTCTTGATGAATTGGACACTTCTATTGAAGTTCATTTAATGAGTATGTAATTAGAACAAGAATTTAGAGAATTTGATGGTTTGTAAGTCTGATTAATCCATCAATCAATTAATCCATGTACTTAACAAATAGATGAGTACTAACTATGTTTTAGAGAAATACGGGTGACCAAGGCAGGCACAGTCTCTGCCTTCATGGAGCTAATGGTCTAGTGAGGCAAGCAAATACAGAAAAGCAAGTCTGGGGACAAGTATAATAGAGAGGGAGAAATACCATCGGTAGACACGAGGTTCTCGTGAACGTAGGGGGCAGGGCTGACTCAGGCCTGGGCATCAGGAAAGTTTTCCTGGAGGTAGGATGACCTAGTTAGACCACACAGGGAAAGTCAGTTGTGGGGCAGAACAAAGCTCTACAGGCAAGGGAGAGTGAGGCATGGAATTCAGTATGCTGCACTGGGATGTTTGATTCACCTTGGGGACAAGGCAAATGGTGGCCTAGAACAGGTTTGTAGGAGCTGGGTCACGTGACCACCTCCACATGTGTTCACACTTTTCAGATTGAGTGCATTCCCGTGTCACTTTGGAAGTTCATGTGTGATTGGCAGGCTGTGCCCTGTGTGAAAGTCTTGCATGATATGGCTGGACCCTGAAGGCTGAGTGAGAGGCATCTGGGTCATGGGGAAGAAATTTCTCTGGTAGAGTAACTGCAACATGGTTATTGATATTAAATCTTTAGTTTTGAACGAACGGTGAGGTTACAAGTCCTTTTCATTCTTTGACTCCATGGATTTGGTTATGCATTTATTTGGCCTGCGGATTAAGTAAAGAGAAAAGGCAGGAGAGTGAGAAGCCACTGGCATCTGATACATCTAAACCTTGCCAGTTTTGACCATGGATTTGATACTTTTTTCTATCACAACAACCTCCTAAACCAGTCCCAGTAATAGCAAACAAGAGAGCAAGGAGCTGAGGACAGGGGTGACATCCCTCACTGCCTAAGGACAACCTGGCTGCACAGTTTCTCAAATCTAACAATGGCAAGAGATTTTTATAAGCCTCCTAAGTACAGTCTGTAGAATTTCAAATATCAATGACGCTGCATCTGGAACAAGCTGGCACATCCACCTTGAGGTCTTTACAACCGAGCAATTCCTGAGAGCCAGAGTTCCAGAAGCATAGCATACCCGTGCTAACTTGTTGTGGTGAAAGGATACATTATAGAAAAGGGCCTTGGGAACTTTATAAAATATTCTGGCACACCTGAATTGGAGAAGGTGCAGTGAAGTCAGAATGCTTCCATGTGTAAATATACTTTTTAGTTGTAGGTGGATACAAAACCTTCATTTTATTTTTATGTGATGCTGAGGATTGAACTCAGGGCCTCATGCATGCTAGGTGAGCACACTACCCCTGAGCCACAATCACAACCCTATCTTGGGTTTTTTGTTGTTGTTGTTGTTGTCTTTGGTTTTTTAAAAGTTGATAGACCTTTTCTTTACTCATTTATTTATATGTGGTGCTGAGAATCGAACCCAGTGCTTCACACATGCTAGGCAAGCACTCCACCGCTGAGCCACAACCGCAGCCCTATCCTGGGTTTTTGATCATGCAATTTTGAACTATTGGACCTTCTGATCTCACTGTTTTGACCCCAGGACATCTGACTCTGCATTTGTGGATAAAAACATTTTTTTTTTTTTTAGTACTGGGGATTGAACCCAGGGGCACTCGACCACTGAGCCACATCCCCAGCCCTATTTTGTATTTTATTTAGAGACAGGGTCTCACTGAGTTGCTTAGGGCCTCGCCAAGTTGCTGAGGCTGGCTTTGAACTTGCGATCCTCCTGTCTCAGCCTCCCAAGTGCTGGGATCACAGGTGTGCACCATAAAAACATTTTTAATTTTTTTTTAGTTGTCAATTGACCTTTATTTATTTTTTTAAAATTTAAATGTGGTGATAAGGATTGAACCCAATGCCTCACACGTGCTAGGCAAGTGCTCTTCCATTGAGCCACAACCCCAGCTGGGAAAAAATATTTTGATCAAAAGTATTAAAGTATTGAGGAATATTTTTGTCAAGAACTTCATGGAGTAAATATTATGTGAATTGAATTTCCTGCTTAACTATCTAACAAAATGTCATTTCCCATATTTGTATTAAGTTTTTTATTATACTTACTTTTCCTCATAGGAGGAGCCCCTTTCAAGTTTTGTTTTGGTTTTTGGTGGTGGTGGTTGTTTCTAGCAGTACTTGGGATTGAACCCAGGGTCTTGAGCATGCTGGGAAAGTGCTCTACCACTGAGCTACATCCCTAGCCCTTTGTTTTATTTTGAGACAGGTTCTCACCAAGTTGCCCAGGCTGGCCTTGAACTTATGATCCTGCTGTTTCAGCTTCCTGAGTAGCAAGGATTACAGGCATGTGCTGCCATGCTCAGCTTCAACTTAAATTTTATAATGAAGATTTTATATATCAATTTTTTTGTTGTTGTTTCATACTGAATTGGACCAATTACTTTGAGTTTTCTTTTATAGCTAGTTTCTTAAGTAATTTTCCCAGGACATATTTTACTATTCTAAATTTTATTGTCAATTGTTTTAAACACTGCAGTTTAAATTTTTGAGCTATATTCATTATATATTGCTTGAAAACAATTGACACTTTATATTTCTTTTTTTCTCCTTGTGCTGGGGATTGAGTCTGGGGCCTTGTGCATGTTAGGCAAGCACTCTATCACTGAGGTATATCCCCAGCCCCTATATTTATTTTTAAAGAAGTTCTTTTTTTTTCTTTAACACTTTTTAGGAGCCAAGCACAGTGGTGCACACCTGTAATCCCAGAAGTTCAGGAGACTGAGACAGGAGGATCATGAGTTCAAAGCCAGCCTTAGCAAGTGAGACGCTAAGCAACTCAGCGAGACCCTGTCTCTTAAATAAAACACAAAATAGGGCTGGGGATGTGGGTCAGTGGTCAAGTGCTCCTGAGTTCAATCCCTGGTTGTAGATGGACACAATATCTTTATTTTTATGTGGTGCAGAGGATTGAACCCAGTGCCTCACACGTGCAAAGCAAGTGCTCTACCACTGAGTTACAGCCCCAGCCCATCTAAAGAAGTTCTTGATTAAAAAAAAAAAAAAAGAACAGAAAAACCCAAACCAAAAAATAAACGAACAACAACAAAAAAACCCAATTCTATGGTTTGGGGGATTATTCAGTTATTCTGGTTAAGTGGTCAAGTTATTGTACTGCTAATCTGGTGGTTTTCTACAAAAACATTTTGCTTTCTCTGGGCTTTGCCTAAAAGAAGGATTAACTATGGTAGCAACTGACATTAGATTTAGCAGTTCCAGATTAACTCTGAAGCCTATTTAGGGACTACCAATATCCACATTTGGAGGTGCTTTGTTGAAGATGCCAAGATATAATCTCTGTATTTTTTCCTACTATAAGTTTTTCTCCTAAAACTTTGTCTTTCTGCTCTCTCTCTCTCTCTCTCTCTCTCTCTTTCACTCTCCTAGGGGCCGGGGGGAGGTTAACCTCTATCTGTTGCAACTAATACAGTTCCTGATTGCTGGTGACTACTATATTTTATTTTATAGTATTAGGAACTGAACCCAGGCCTTGCACATGCTAAGTACATGCTCGCCTACTGAGCTATGTCCCCAGTTCGTATTTATTTAATTTTTTCTGTTTTTTTTGCAATTGATTCTTTGTGGTGGTGTCGGGAGATCTGCTAATTCCTGCTCTGTGCTTGATGTACGTTCATCTTTCAACCTGGCAAGCCACTTTTGGTGAATAAGCATCATTAGAATCAAAAGCAAAGACAGAAAGAACATCTAACTCTTATTATTTCTTCACAATCAAGGAGCAGACTGCAGATGTTCATGTTTTGATTTTGACTGGGAGCACTGATGCTGACAAGAATTTTTCCATGAGATATTACAAAGTGGTCAGTTCTGTGGGCTGCTTGACTAACTTCTTTGTGGTCACCTTCTGCACTAAAATGGCTGAGACCACGGAGTCATTTTAAGACCAGCTTGGATTCTCTAAGCCCTGGCTCTAGAAAGCAAGATGGGGCAAGGGGCACAAAGCATGCCATCATTTGAATGAACAGCACCTTTTAAACCAGAGTCATCAGCAATTCCCCAGAATATGCACATTTTATTTAGTAATTAAAGCCATACTCTGCTTCTTTGAGAGTGACTGAGCCAAGACTGCATTCAGCTACTTATCTAACAATTCTAATTGAAGAAAATATTTTATTGTTTATTTGGAAACAGCATGATATTAAGATGCCATACTTTGTGTTAATCTGCTTTTCTTTAAATATAACATGAACAAAGGACAAAGTGGGAAGATAATTGAGAACAGACTGTGGTTGATAGAAATAAGCTTTGTGAGAAAGGATCCTAGTGGAGAAGGCTTCAAAATTTTGGAAGAAGTTGCTTGCCTGCAACAAAAATGAGTGCTGGGCAAGGGATCTCTCCACTCTCCTGGCTTTGCCCATAACTGAGAAGGCAGAGGAGGCTTAGATAAAGGCAAGTTGTTGAACCAATGTTTGGGTTGGGGTGGCTTCCCTTGTAAATGAAGGTCATTTCCTATAACCTTGACTTTGATGCTGCCCAAATCCAGTTTTGGGCAAGCACTGGGGAGCAAGTACTGGGGAGCAAGCCCCAAGTACTCTGTGAGAGCAGGGCGGCTCCTCTGAGGACACGCCCATGTACTTAGATGACCAGGGTTTCTATTAAAGAGAACTCACCTCCACAGAATTATGCATGTGTCATCTAGATTTCAACAGAACACTGAGAATCCTTGGAAGGGAAGAGGACACTTGATGTTCAGGGTTAGTGAATGCTGAACAGAATCTCAGAATACTGAAAGCAATGTTTGTTTCATGTGTTTGTTGCCACCTGACTTTTTGATTTGTAAAATATGAAGAATTTCATATTTAAGTTGAATTCCTGTCTTTTGAACTGCAAGCAGTTTCCTCTCTACCCCCAGCTGCTTAGAGCTGTCTTGCTTCAGGGCTGGTATTTACTGTTTTGTTCTAACAAGGATGCTAGTAATTTTAAATTTCTCTGATTTTTAACTTGTGATGTTATATTTCTGCGCTCTGTTTTCTTTTAGATTTCTGACATCACAAGAGACTGTATGAACTGCTGTTTTAACCTCTTGGCTCCTTCTTTGGTAAAATGTGGAAAACAATACTCAAAAGCACCCCCTGAGAGTTTAAGAAAAGAATCACAAACCTCCTAAGCAATTTAGGTCTTTGGTTTCTGAGGAATCGTAGTGAATGATATGCATAGAGATCAACATTAAGTTCAATAACCTTTTTTATTACTTAAAATGGACAAGTCAGACCAGTTCATTTGTGACCATGATAGAAACACAAATATTTTACTCAAATAAATACTAACACGCAGGGTTCAGATGAGGGTGAGATGAGTGAGACATACACTTTGGGCAACTAATATAAAAAACTCAAGATGAACAAAAAATCAAAAGTTTAAATAAAACAGGATCAGTAATGGTGTCTTGCTGAGCCAGCCTGGATCCTTAGACAGAAGGAAAAATTCAATATTACTGTTCCTGTCTTTATCTAGAATTCTGATTTTTTTTTTTTGTTGACCTCACCTCCCCGCCCTGGTCCCAGTCCTGCCGACCAGAATGTCAGTGCTTAGGGTAAAGAGATGGCAGAGCCCCTCCTCCAACAAGATTCATTCAGGGGAGAAAGATGTATAGTTATTTTCAAGTATAGTTACCATTACTAGTCCACTGACATCCATAATTTTGGCCCTGGTTTGGCTGTAATTTCAATCAGAAGGTATTTCCCAATCTAAAACGTGCAAGGGTTGTGGGTTTGGTAATTGAATCTGAAGACATCCTGTTATGAAAATCCACTGCATGAATAAAGAAACACTTGTTCAGAAAAACTCGCCTAGGTCAGTTCATCAAAAGTTTCTCCGCCCACGGTAGTTTCCTCGGGCCCTTTCTTTGTTAGTCTTGGCAGGAGAGGGCCTGTGGGGCTTCTTCCGGTATTCCACTTTAGTCCATCCTCCCTCACTCACTTTGCTTTCCTCTTCATTGGCTCTGGAGTCCGTCTCAGGGTGCAAAGGCATCCCTGGGATGGTCCTGGGTGTGTGGCGGTCATTTGGGCTTCTCTTGAAGTCAGGTGACTGGTGAGTACTAAGTGCTGACTGGGACAACCTGTAGAACTTTCCAGAATATCTTTCTCTTGAAGGAGTGGAATGCTGACTTTTCCCACTGTATCTTCCTCTAGGAGAAGAATTGAGTGATAAACTACCACGGTCATATTTGTTCCTATTTCTGTCTGAGTAGCGGCCCCTCTCTGAAGAGCTGTCAGTGTTGAGACTGGAGAAGCCACTGTCCCTGGAGTTGAGATGCAGAGAGGAGAAGTTTTTGGTCAGCCCATACTGAGTTGGGGAGGAGCTTCTGGACTGGTTGATAGGAGTAATCTGTTGATACTTAACGGGCCCCTGGGACCGCCTCACAGCAGCAGCGTAGGAATCCTGGTTGTTAAAGTATGGGAAGAACGATGACCCTAGGATCGGATTGCTCTGGGAACGCTGCAGAGAAGTGTTGGAGGCAATCTGTCGCATCCTCAGAATGTCTAACCAATGGCAGTCAGCACCTGCAGGAGAAATGCAAATGAGCATCCTCTAAGCCACCCTAAAGCTGCGTGCTTAATTTACAATCCTGTCTCAGAGAAACGCAAGGCTGTTTGGGACACTAAGTTTTACCATTCATAGAAATTCTAGCCTAGGTTCAAGGGCATTTCCTTTATTAGTACAAGTACTATTTTTTTTTTTTTCCAAATAAGAACATTGGCACTGAGTATAGGCCACATGCTTGGCATTGTTCAATTCTTCCAATGATTTCTCAGGTAAATACTAGTAATCTAAAAAAAAAAAAAATACTAATAATCTTATTCCATAAATGAGGAAGCTTGAAAGGTCAGGTAAGGTGCCCAAGTTCACTCATTGAAAAACCCCAGCTCCTTCTGCATGTCAATCTCATCTTCCTATGTAGTTGTGTTTTTACTTCTAGAAACTGCTGCTTGTGTTTGCGTGTCAGGGGCATGTTTTATAAACTAAAGGTTTTTTGCCATCCCAGTGATTTTAAACCCTCAAAGACCCAAAGGCAGATAAAAGCAGTAAAGTTCCAAAGGTGCAGAGGGCTGGAGTGTTTGGAAGGAAGACAGTGCATCTCCAGAAGAGAGCCGCCTGCGGATCAGCAAGGAAGGAGGGCTTGCAGTGGAAGAAATGAAGCTTTGAGGCAGATAGGAAGAAGTTAGGGTAAAGGAAAAAGCTTAATTAGCAAGGCCCACTTAGTAAGCTGGATTTCAGTGACCATGCAAGTTCTCACACTGGGATCTCTCCTGTCTTCCCAGGGCCTGGACTGTGCTGCCCTCAGGTCAGAGTTCCAGGTGGTGCTCCCTGCCACATTTCTTCCCCTTCTCTGGCCCTGCTCATGCTGATGGAACTTTCTAGAGGGGAGCAGCACATGCTCACTTATCTCTGCCAGCAAATGGCCTCCCTCTCTACCTGGACACAGGACAATCAACACCCTGGGGCTGAGGGACTTGTGCTGACACTGGTGGCCTAAGCGTAGGAAATCCTCACAGGCTTCAATTACCCTCAGTGCCTTCTTTTGTTGTGTAACTATGTTTTACCACAACAAAGCACACACATTTTTAAGTGTACAGTTCAAAAATGATGAGCATATTTACATTGTTATGCTACAGATCTCTGACTGGTTTCTTCTTGCAACATGGAAACTCTGTACCCACTGAACTCCACTTCCTTCTTCCCCTTCTCCCATCCCTCGGCATCTACCTTCCGACTTTGCTTCAATGGCTTTGACTACTCACTCAAACAGAATCACACAGTGTCGCAATACCATCTTTCCCTCACGTTGACTTCTCTGAAAGTTTAGCTTCCCACAGAGCCCTGATTTTGTTTGGTCTCTAGCCCCAGCAGCCACCTCCGGCTCAAGGGACAGACTTTGGTTAGTCTAAGCCAGATGGTAGGAATGGACAAGCTTGACTCTGGCCAAAGAAGAACTGGTGAGGGGTAGTCTGTCGGCACTGGCTTCTAGGAAAGCTCTCATCTTAATGTGAGAACAGGAGCAGGGACCTCACCCCTCATTTCCTCTGGGTACTGTCATATCTTTACATGGTGACTATAAACATAAGAGGGTCTAGGCTGAGGGTAAAGCCAGCAGGGTGGGTATGGTAGAGTGGAATGAAGGAAAGAGAGGATTCCTTGACCTCAAAGGCCTCAACATCACGAGCTGGTTCACCTCACTGCAGCTGGAAGCCTGCACCACCTCTGGAAGTCTTAAGGAAGACAGTACATTTTACTATAATTTAAATCAGTGCCTGAGGGACTTCAGAATACCTCTGAATCACAGGATTTCTTAAAAATGTAGATTCCTGGTTCTACCCCCAGAATTTCTGATTCAATAGGTTTGAGGCTGGGCCCTAGAGTCTGCATTTCTAACAAGTTCACAGGGGTGACTGGAGGCTGTGGGTCTTGGGATCACACTTTGACCACCCTGGGAGACCAGTAGAAACAAGGTTTCCTGCTACTTGCAGCTGAAAGAGATCTTAGCTGATTGAATGGTATCTTCGGGACTTCACATTGTGTTAGATAAAGGGATAAAAAGGGATACAGGGAGGATGGAAGGGAGGCGAACTGGCCCAGCCTAGAGCAAGTCAAAGGGAAACCAGTGCTGCAAACTCTCCAGTTGATATTCAGAGGGAAGAAATTTCCCTGGAGCAACTCCAGTGAAAATAGAAGGGAACTCACTGACTATTCCTACATACATCCTTAGAGAAAGAATAATTTACTGTCTCTTAAAAGATTTATGTTTAAGAGAAATAAAGGACACATTGGACGTCTGCCCATTGACTGTTCTGGGAAGGGTACCAGCCAGCCTCTATCCCCAGGTCACCACATGTCGCTGTGACTCTCTGCCATCCAGCACCATCTCATTCTGATCACACAGTTCACTGGTCCGTGGAGAATGCATGGGAAAAAAAATAGCACCCATAATCTATAGCTTCCATAAGATTCCCCAGGGATATGGAATCAGGGCTGATAAAGTATCTATTTGGTGACTTTGAACAGGGTAGGATTTGAACTGCGTAAAACTTTGAAGCTGTTGGCAGCCATTCTGTGTGCTGGGAAACAGAACACCAGCTTTGAGTGGAAGAGAAAAACACAGCATAAATGCAGAAAGAAGTGGGTAGGAATCAAAGCCCTGTAGAAGTAACACATGCCCTATAAACATTAGTGATTACAGTAAGAAGTCCTTGAAGGTACAATGGGGGGCATGCCAGGCAGAACTCGTTGAATTAACAAATAGAGTGACTTAGAAATCGAGTGCCTCTGAGAGGGAATCTGCTGGGAATCAATGTCTGCTGTTAGAACAGTCGTTGGTAGAAATAGCACGCCCTAAAAGATGTTTCCCAATGTGCTGGTAGACAAGAAGACTGGAAAAAAACTCAAGCCCAAACATGGTGGTCAGAATGGACTCATGACTATGAGAATATAAAAGAATATAACCAAATCAGCTGTGTTGACACGGGTGGACAGGCTCTGCATGTTGTCAGAGAATATCTGATTGACCAGGATTCTGGGCACATTGGCTACTGAACTCTTAAGAATATCTGGGCAGGGTGTGGTGAGTACACTCATAATCCCAGCAGCTTGGGAGGCTGAGGCAGGAGGATCACAGGTTCAAAACCAGCCTGAGCAACTTAGTGAGGACCTACGCAACTTAGTGAGACCCTGTCTCAAAATAAAAACAAAAAAGGGCTGGAGATATGGGTCAGTGGTAAAGCACCTCTGGGTTCAATCCCCGGCACCAAAAAAAAAAAAAAAAAAAAAAAAAATTTCAGTCATCTTGGTAAGTACACAGAGGCCCTGGTTCTGGTTTGTTTCCAGGCCACCAAAGAACCTGCTGATACAGCTTCACAGGCATATTCTCCCTTTAGGAAAGGAATGCACTGATCAGAAAACATGTTTCCGGTTTGTTTGGCAGTTGTGTTTCTCATGGTGAAGAGGGAACTACTTGGGGTTTTATCTACATCTGTCTCCAATGTGTTTGTTAGGTTGTCCCAGCTCTGCAGTTACTAGATTTTCTGGATCTACAAAGCTGAGGGTCAGAACCTCTTCCTTGAATCCATCAAATAAAGACGAATTTGACCAGCTAGTCCGCTAGCCTTCCTCTATGCTATTCTAAATTGTTTCTTTCCATAGTGTGTACTTAGTATCACTATAGCCATCATCTGCATTTCAAGTTTTCTCAGCCTTTCTCTATCCTCTCTTCTTTCCTACCTGACTGTTTTCACTCTGTCCTTCCCTCATCATTCCCATGCTTTGATGTGGCAATGGTGTTCAGGACTCAAGAAGTGGTCCCTGTGATAGCAGGGGCTTCGTAGGAATGTTTGCTACACATAGAAGATTCATATTGCTATAGGTAGACTTTTCTTTCTTTCTTTCTTTTTTGTTACTGGGGATTGAACCTAGGGCACTTAACCACTGCCACATCCCCAGCCCTTTTTATATTTTATTTAGAGATAGGACCTCACTAAGTCACTTTGGGCCTCACTAAGTTGCCGAGACTGGCTTGAACTTGCCTCCTGCCTCAGCCTCTCAAGCCACTGGGCTACAGGTGTGCACCATTGTGTCCGGCTTAGACACACTTTTGGAAACTAACTTTGCAAACACATTTTTATTTATCAATATAATGTAAGCATAAATTTTTATCTTTTATCATAGTTATCCAAATGTTGAAATTTATTATAATGTGCTCATTTATGTCGATAAATGCAACTCTCCCTACAATCTGTTTATAAAACCAATATTATGGAAGTATAAGAAGGAAGCATTATATTGGAGATCCGAGTCTATCCACAGACTGGACCTTACCTCTGCTATGAGAATTTCGTAACTTTCTGGAATCCAGCATGTTAACTTACTTGAGTCAGACCTGCTGCCAGGATTGCCCTCTGTGTTGGGGAGCGCCGTGTGGATGGAGAGCTGGACGGCTTTCACCTCATCCTGAGGCTTGGTTCTACCCCACTGAATCGAATGGACATGTTTAGTGCTTTTTGGAGTTCTCACATCACTCTGATGAAATAAAATTAAATAAAATGAGAAAGATAAAGAAACCCATGACCAAACATATATACATTTAAAAATGGGAAGAAAAGAAACCTGGGTTGTTATGTCACTTCAGTTTCACTCCTTAAAACACTAACATGCCTTAAGTAAAATATTCTGAATAGTTTTCTTAAATATGCTAACTTGATTAAGAGGGAAAATTTAATTACTTTACTTCTTAGTGGATTATAGCTCTTTCTTTCTTTCTTTCTTTCTTTCTTTCTTTCTTTCTTTCTTTCTTTCTTTCTTCTCCTTCTCTCCCTCCTCTCTCTCTCTTTCTCCATGCCCCCCACCCCCCAAACTCTCTTTCTCTCTCTCTGGCTGGAATTGAAGCCAAGGCTTTGGAAATGCTAAGCATGTGTTCTTCCATTGGAACACATCCCCAGTCCCAAAAGCATTTTAGTTCTTAATGGATTATAACAAATTCCTTAGCAGATTCTCAGAGTAGTTACATGAGATAATTTGTGATTATCTTCTCTCATAATGTGTAACATTTGGCCAATCTCAGCTTACATGTTTGATAAGAAATGAAAAATAATTTCTTCTGTTTTTAGTACTTGAAAACAGATATTTTGTTGATGAAATGAAATTTGATATCATTTTTGTCAAGACTGCCATTGGTCATAGAGAATTTGGATGCATGTGGGAGCTCAATGGAACCAGTCCCTAGAGAAAGGGCAAAAGGTAACAGGTACAAAGTGAGCTGGGTCAAGAGTAAGAAATCAGGATCACAGAAAGGAGAGGACACCAGACCAAGACACGACCCACTCCTGTTCTGAAATCTCCCTCATCATCAGGCATCACAAATCCATGCAGATTAAAGGGTCTAAAGGTCTGGGGATTTAGCTCAATGCTAGAGCTCCTGTCTAGCATGCATGAGGCCCTAAGCCAGATCCCCAGCACCCCAAAACATCACACAGCAACAAAGTCTCCAAGATTCAATACAGTCACCAAACTCAGAAGTGAAAAGAATAGACACAAGTGGCTTATTCTCATGGAGTTTAAAAGGAGGTGCAGGAGGAAGAGGAAGGGGAGCAAGAGGCAGAAGCAGCAAAGAATGGGTGGGATGTGTCTGCAGAAACACCTACAGCAGGCAGAGTGAAATCTGGCTGCTCCAACCATCCAACTACTAAGAAGAGGGTTTTTTCCTGAGTAGTGAGGACCTGTTAACAGGCTTCAGAATGGTCGAGATGACAAGATCAAGATCAACCAACCTCTTTTGATTGGATTTTGTGCCCTGTAAGCTACATTTTGACAGCTAATTGTACTTCTCAGGGGTAGCATACCTAGAAACCTGTGCAGGTGATGGTCATTACTGCTGTCAGTCCAGGCTTAGAGTGGGCTGGTCAGAGTTGGATTTCTAATACAGAAGAGCCAAACCCTGGTAGCCCAGGAAACCCTCTCAAAACAGCAGTTTATAAAGTCCAATTTAAAGTAGACTTTGGCTGGGCGTCATGGTGCACGCCTGTAATCCAAGCGACTTGGGAGGCTGAGTCAGGAGGATTGTGAGTTCAAAGCCAGCCTCAGCAACTTAGTGAGGCCCTAAGCAACTCAGTGAGACCCTGTCTCTAAATAAAATACAAAATAGGGCTGGGGATGTGGCTCAGTGGCCGAGTGTCCCTGAGTTCAATCCCTGGTTCAAAAAAAAACAAAACAGAAACAAAAACAAAAAAACAAAAACAAAAGTAGACTTTGGGAAACTTAACAAGAGGGGAAAGTGTTTTTATGGTGAGTAGATGCTGATGTGACCCCACAAGCTCTGTCACTGAGTACCCCGAACCTCAGGGCTTCCCTTCATCTCTCTGAGCCACTTGCCCTATCTGAAAAATGGAGACAAGGATACCTATCTTTCAGTATTTACATGAGGTTAGTGAGACAGAGCAGGAGTCAGCACCTTTTATGGTGCCTGGTTCCTGTTAACTCCTTAAGAGAATACCTGTCCTCTGGATGGCAGCTGTATACTAATATCTTTATGTGTCCTCAGATTCTGGTTATAACTGCACAATCCACCTGGCTCCATGCAGGGTTCCTCTAATTTGTAAGGGCAATATCCCAGTAACCAAGAAGACATTGTACATTGCAATACATTTACTGAACACAGATTATTGAACCATGTTTATAGAGATCATTCTCTAATGGTGTGATTTTTAAAAGAAAATCACAGTAAAACACATGAAATCTATTCTTTTATGTTTTTAGGTATAAAGTATTGTTAACTATATACAGAGTATTTTACAGAAGATCTTGTTGATTTTTAAAAAACGTAATTAGTTTCTTTCTCTCTCTGGCTTAAAATGCCCCACTGACTTCCCACTGAGCTTAAAGTAAATCCAGACTCCTTCTTGGGGCCTCCTTGCTGAACTGGTCTGGCCCAACTGGCTAGCTTTGTCATGGACTCTGCCTCAGAGACTTCCACTTGCTGTTCCAGTGCCACTCCCCGCTGTCTCTTCCTCAGAGGAGAGCTCATCTCTGACCCTCCAAACCAACACCCCAAGTTATTTCCCATCTGCTACTTCTCACTCTCTGTTGCTTAGAATGTAAGCCTGAAGAGAATAGACCTTATCTATCCTAATCACAGAACAGTATGAGCCAGCAGGTACTAAATGTTATGAATTTTAATTTCTTTTCTTTTTTTGCAGTGCTGGGGATTGAACCCAAGGCCTTATGCTTGCAAGGCAAGCACTCTACCAACTGAGCTATATCCCCAGCCTGATGAACTTTAATTTCAATAGCATTTTTTCTAAAAGGATCCATTGAGTTTGCTCTTTTATTTGGGGAGTGGGTACTGGGGATTGAACCCAGGAGTACTCAACCACTGAGCCACATCCCCAGCCTTTTTTGAATTTTATTTAGAGACACGGTCTTGTTGATTTGCTAAGGGGCTTGGTAAGTTGCTGAGGCTGGCTTTGAACTCTCGATCCTCCTGCCTCAGCCTCCTGAGCTGCTGGAATTACAGACGTGCACCACCATCCCCAACTGCTCATCTGTCTTTGATAATACACTGTCTCCCCAGGTGGTATTGGAAGTTGTGCTCTGGTCTTTCGAAGAATCATTGATCTCCTCTCACCCCTAAAGTCTTAGTTCCAAGAAGGTCATGATCTAACTCAGTCACTCTTTGGCATTTCTTGTACCTAACTTACTCTGTGGGTACAGAAGGTATTCAGTCAAGGAATAAATGAGTGAACGGTTCCCCAATCTCTATCTAGGTAACTTTATCCTGTTCTCTTTGTTAGAGAAGTTATATTGATCTCCATATTTGTGCTGGTTAAATCATGTCTCCTTCAGTAAGCGATGTGCACTCCAAGATAGCAGATGAATCCTGACTCACGAGCAGGCTTCCTCCCCAGGAGCTTACCTCGTACGTGACAGTGCACTCCACAGTCTGGTTTTTCACAATTCCCACAATCCACTTCTCCATTACAAACGGTGGCTGGAAAATAAGTTAGGACGGTAGGGTACTACAATACGACTGCTCTGCTGCAGTGTTTTCTTTGAGGCCAGTTGTGCCATACGCAGTTGGAAAACAGGGATATAGTATTAGGTTAACATGAAAGTCATTTGGTTCAAAATGCACTAATGTTCTGGGTTTTGTTTTTCATAAAACATCCTTTCGTAAATTTTAAACAGCTGGTCCTGGTCTCCCACTGTCTCCTTTTTTGTGATACAACATCCGCTATCACTCAGTCCTATCATTAGCTGTTCATTCATGCTCATGTTTGAAGCATCGGTGGAAAGCTTTCTCAAAATTAAGAGAAAGCCATAATAATAGGAGAAGGCCTGGAAGTGTCCTCCCTGGGCAGTAGCTGGTATAGAGGCATCAACAGTCCTGAGCCTCCCTCTGTCAGGTTATCCTGCAAAGCTGTGTGTACGAATAAAGACACTCTGGCTACATTTTCTTACTACATTAAAACAAAGGATTAGTGAAGAAGCCTGTACCTTGGATCCTATGTTAATTTTGATTAAAATAATTCCCACTAGAAGTGAGTTGCCTTCTGTTCCCATTCTCCTGTCCCTCCAGGTTTAAGGCTGCCAAACAATTCTTGCCTATGAGTTGGGTACAGAAGGGGGCTTGATATTTGCCCGGGCTGGTCTCAATCTTGCAATCTTTCTGCCTGAGCCTCTTGAGTAGCTGGTGTTACAGGTATGTGCTACTGTGTCTTTGTCTAGCTTTTCTTTCTTTTCTTTTTTTTTTTAAGTAGGATTGTTATTGCTTCTGTTGGTGTTAAAATATTCTACACATTTTGAATGGTCTGCCCAATTTTATTTTTCCTATAAGCCTTGTCAATGTTGGTATGTGATTTTGCATATATGGTAATATAACTGAAACATCTTTACTCAGTTTTATGATTCCATCCTGCTATTTTTGTTGTGAACAGCTTCCTTCTGCCAGTAGGCAATGCCTTCCTACTTACTCCTAAAGTACACTGAAGGAAGGAATAACTGCTACAACCAGAGAGATGACAGGTGGGGAAGAAGGAGAAAGTATCTATACTTCCCATCTTCAAGACATCAAAACAATATGTCTTGACAGCATCAGGAAAAGTTAAAATCAAACTGTAACCTTTACTGATAAAAAATGCCACAGAAATAACTCCCAGTTATGCAAAGGAATCCAACAACGAATATCAAATCAGTGTACTTGATGAGTCTGCTCAATTAAAAGGTCTTGGGTATTTAGTAATCTCATGCCTGTGAGGAGCAGAACACATTTACAAGTCTAATGCCGTGGCTTTGAAAACCTATTTTTCTGTTCTACTTGTGTATTTGTACCCTGTTTTTCTATGACAATCCCCATTTGCTTCACTGAAAACAAATACACAGTCACTGGTGTACTGGACTTAACAGTTACTTGAGGCTCGGGCAGCTGTCCCACTGTTCTTTGCCTGAAGTTGTTGCGCTTCTATAATTGAAGCATCATGTGTATGTTTTTCAGTATGATTGGGACAGAAGAGAACCGTTTTCCATTCTGAGAAGCAAGTCAAGCATTTCTGCAAGTCTTTCTTCTGTGTTTCCATGACTGGCTTCTGCCAGTGACCCTGGAGTGGTAACATGTTCTCAGATCACTGCAGGACTTCCTCGGTGTGAACACAAGGAAGCCATTAAGACTTCAGCGTGTGTCCCAGAAATAGCCTCATCTCAGTCCTTCAAGAAAAGTCTTCCTCCTTACAAGTTTTCTCAAGTTTAAAATGATTCCAATTTGAAGTAAATATTTTCATCAATAACATTTTCTTTCTTTTAATAATGATAGAGGAAGCATAAAGAAAAGTAGAAGGAAATTAAAAAAATTAAATGATTCTTTTTCTACAGTGCTTTTTAGTTCACACAGCATAAGTGGAATTTTAACAAAAAACTATTATAGTCTCAATCTGCTAAATAAAATGTGCCTTTCAAGAGCCAGCTTGAGGCTGAGCTGATGTGAGCATCGACATGCACAAAAGCACACTGCTGGGTATTTTAATGTCTTTGTTTGATATCTGTGAATTCAAGAAAGCTTTTAAGCTGTAAATAGAACCTTACCTTTGTCATCTTCAAAATCTCTGCCTCAGGTAGGTTAGTGTTGAATGTCACATCTTTTATGTAAGTTATTGCAATTTCATCCCCATCCATCTCCATATACATTTTCCACTTACAATCCTGGAATTAAAAAGCAAAATTATAGAATTGAGAAAGTGAAACAAATTTTTTTAGTCTCAATGTTTTATAACATACCAACTATTCTAAATAAATTATTATGGGAGTGCAATTTTTTCCCTTTTACAATACAAGGACATGAAATTAAATCCCTTTGTGTATCTAAATAATCCCTAGTTAATGCAGCCTTGAGATATGATTTATCAGTTCAAATGTTCTATTTAGGGGTTGCAAATCCCAAACACTAAAGGGGCCAAGCAGCTAATAAAAACGAGTGAAGCTAGACAGTTTCATTATAGAGTCTCAAGGTATACCCTTTCAAAAGAGATCCACTTATTTTGAAATTTTTTCCATATTTTTATGGAAAACATAATGGTGGGATTTGTTGTTACATATTTGTACATGTACATAATATAACAGTACAATTTGGCCAATATCATTCCCCAGTATTTCCTCCTCTCCACCTCCCCCTAGCTCCTTACCTCTATGCTACAGATCTTATGGGATACCCCCACCTCACTCACCTGTCCTTTCCTTTTCCCTCTCTCACTTAGATTCATTTGATTTACACATTAAACATAGGAATATTTTCTCATTGCCACAAATAAATGTGGTTTTCCTCCATATGGCCCTCTTGATCTACGTTTCACTATCCCAGTATCAATAATGACATGGGTTCAAGAAATAGCTCACTTCATCTTAACAGGGAGGAAAACAGTACTGCCAATGTGATGCCATTTGGAAACTGACAACTGAGGAGCAGGTGAGGGACTCTGGGAGCTGAAGAGCAGTTGCCCCAAAGGCACAGCCACTACAGCTTCTATTGATCGTTCCCAAATGGGGACCTGTTTTGCTAGGCCCTTAAATGTTTCATGACAATCTTGGAAATCTGTATTCTTATGTCAAACTTAATTTTTAAATGATGATGATATGTCAATTAAATTTTCAATAATGTATGAAAAACCATTTTACATCATTGGCCACCTGGGGAAAGGAAATTAAAACCACCAGAATGGGCAAGGTCGATAACATCAAATGTTGGAGAGGATTTGGAGCTATTGGAATGCTCGTACATCATTGGTGGAATTATAAATGGTATATAATGGTGCAATAAATTGCAGTTTGGGCAATTTATTATAAAACTAATCACATACCTATTCTATAACCCAGGAATTCTACTTCTAGGAGGTATTTACCAAGAGAAATGAAAAAGACTTGTCTAGGTATGTTCTTAGCAACTTTATCCCAATAGCCAAAGAACTGGAAATAGGCTAACTGTCCATCAAAAGGAGAATGGATAAACTGTGTTGTATTCATAAAATGGATTACTTCTTAGTGATACAAAGAAACAAATTACTGAGCTATGCAACATGGATACATCTCAAAAACATTACAGTGAACTCAAGTATTGCATAAAAGAGAACATATTAATGATTCCATTTATATCACATTCTGAACAGATGGAAAGAAATCAGAAGAGTTGTTGCCTCTGCAGATGAAGAGTGACTGGGATAGATGGAGAAAACCCCTGGGGTTGGTCATGCTCTATTATTGCACAAGAGGCTTATGCTAGAGGATGCACTGGTCAAAACTCAATGAGTGTGCACTTGAGATGTGTGCACTCCTTACTAAATTCTAGCATACTGAAGGATTTAGGAGGAAATGTACCGATGTCTGCAAATTACTTTGAAATGAATTTTAAAAATAAGGTTTGTTAGATAGATAAGAATAGCGACATGCTAAGCACTGAATGGGGAGGGGTATATATGAGGGTTCACTATAAAATTCTTTCAGCTTTGCTGTATGAAGAATTTAGTAATAAAAATGTTGGAAGGTAAACATTGTATGCAATTCCAAGGAAATTTAAACCAGTGTCTTTGTACCCAATTTGACCCTTGGACCATAAATTCCCATTCTCTTCTTTGTTTTTGAAAAATGAAGAATTCTGAGAGATTAAGGATTCTGGACCAAGCACTTCACATGTTGAAATTAGAAAACACTCTCCTAAGAGTGGACCTGGAATGTTTCCTAGAGCAAGTTCAGACACCATTCTCATGGAAGAGGATCAACAAAGAGGCTGTTGAAAACCCGTTGGCTCCAACAGAAGTTGGGGACGCCTGGTGTTTTGGGGAAGGCTCTGGACAAATTGCACAAGTGGGGCTCGAGTCTCAGGGAATGGGCCCTTTTTGCCCAGCCACATTCACAAGATGGAGAGCCAATCAGCGAAGGAAAAGTTAGTTCAGTAAAATAAAAACCCAGCTCTCATCTTACAGAAGTCAAATTAGTGGCTGAGAATTGACAAAGCTCTTAGTACTTCTTTGTTGTGGAGCCATGCTACCCGGGCAACGGGCAACGTGGACCCTGAGATAACTGGGCAGGATAATGACTGTTTGGTGTCACGGCTGCTCTCCTCTGAAATGGAGAGGGCCTCCTCAAAGAAGGGGCTGGAATAAAAGGCTTTAAGTTTACTTAGTTCTGTTTCTTTAGCCTGTCAAGTTTGGGAATTACGTTAGTCAAAAGCACAGTCTAAACCGTTGAACTGTGTAAATGCCCGGGCTCCCTCTCCCTTGTTCTCATCTTATAACCCTGGTGCTCTTTCTTGACCTCATACTCCAAATCAGAGCCCCCTCTTGTGCTGTCAGAGGAGCATCCTGTTAAGAGGGGGCTGGTGGGAGGTCACTCACATTTGGAGTGCTTACTATGCTCTGTGTATGTTGCTGGGTACTTACCCCATGCTATTTTACTTGGTATTTATAAGAACTCTCAAATTAGGCCTATTTCCCCTTTAGCTGATGAGAAAAATGAGGCTCAGACAAATTGAGAAACTTTCCTGGGTTTCTTGGCCAAAAAATGATAGAGGTGAGATTAGGGCAGCCAAGGCTGCCTGATTCCAAAGTCGGAGGAGACACTAATGGAGAAGGGCAATTGGGAGGGGTGGGGGCTGGGACTCAATGAGTGGTTTTGCCAGATTTCATGGGATGAGCAATTCCCAACAGACAGGAGGGAGAAGGAGCAGAGAAAATTTTGCTGATGGAACAAACAAACCCCACCCCCCAAACCCCCCAAAACCAGGAGGCCAGCAGCTGAGTTGGTTCCCTAAGCCAACTCAGAGAGACACTGATCCAAATGAGAGGGTTATAGATCTTTTATTTTTTTAAACTCTCGTTTCCTCTTATCTGAAAGAAAGCCTTTTAATTGAACCATAGGGTAGCTATAGAAGCAATAAAACTACAATCAAGGAAGTTATAAGACAAGGGGGCATTATCTATTTCATTGAAAAGTAGGCAATGCTTGTTAGAAAGCTGAGTAAAGAAGAAAGAGAATACACAGCATTCACCTAAAGCACTAACTTAATTTGCTGAAGCCTTGACATAAGTCCTAGGAATTTTCAGGTGTCATTGCCACTTAGTTTAGAAAAGTAATCCACAAAGAAAGCAACAGAGTTCCTTAAATGTTGCTCAGTTTCTAATTAATCTCAGGTATCCTTGGCCCTTCTGTCACCCAAGTGAATCACAAATTGCCAGTGAGGATTGTCCACAGGGTATTGAATTCCACAGAGCACCACTGTGGGCATCCAGATGCCATCATCTATCAAGTTCTTGACCAAGCCATCACTGAGAAACTCTCCAAACAAGTAAGATGAATTAAATCACCAGAAATGTCACTAAAACTCAATTCCACAAGATTATGAGCCTAGTGCAGGGTTTTACTTACACAGTTGCTTGTTGGTAGTGATAAAGGCCAGGTAGCAAGACAATGGGTTTTGATAATAAAAAAAACATGCACCAGCACCAAGGTGAGCTGGAGTTGATTTTGCCTTGATGTGAGTGAAAAACATGTTTTTTGTTTTTTGTTTTTTTTTTTTTGAATGGGAGATTTTCAAGGGTAACTTTGGACGTATATGAACAACTCTCTATCCTGACAGGCACAAATCAAAAGCAGACAGCTCTGGATCCTGAGAGAGCCCACGGGTTCCCAGAGGATTCCTTTTCCAAAACCACCTCATCCCTGGAAGTCTGAAATGTTTGTCTTATTCACCCAATTGGTTTACGATATTATTATTCCTATTAAAATGGGAACAATCTTACATATTAAGCCATTACTGTGGGAACATGGAGGGCAAGGTGGAAGGTCACAAGTTTGAAGCCCCTTTATCTGGGTTTGACTCCTAGTTTTTGTCATTTTCCCCCTTAGCCATAGTGAACTGATATAGCTGTTCTGAATCTCAGTATTTTTTATTCGCAAATGGGTTGTTGTATTAGGTGATGATTCAATGAAATAACACAAATGCAGTAACTGGCATTGTGTCAGAGACAAATCAGGACCTCATAAAAGAGTAATTATTATTATTATTCCAGTATGATCAACCACACAGCTCCAGTCAGCTTCCTAGACTAGCCAGCCTGTCATCCAGCGGTGATGTCAGAGAATGGGATAGAGGGCAAAGGAGCTTTGAGGGCAGAATGGTGTAGAGTGGTCGAGATGAGGGGTGGTGCCAGAGTAGGCAGGTGGGTCAGAGTCTCTTATTTGGGCAGGAGTCTGGCTATCCAGGTGTACTGAATAAGAGACCAGGCAATGACCAGTGTGGAAGGAAAGAAAGTGCAGCTAAGCAGCAACATAACAGTGACTTGTTTTAGGAAATAAACAGAAAGAATACATTTCTATCTTCTTACATAGATGGGTCATATAACACCAATTCTGCCCTTCTCCGCTTAGGTAGATCCCATTGCAGTCCTAATCAGACCATCAAATGTCTGGAGGTATAGTGGCTATTAAATGTGATTGACAGCCAGAGAGTCTTATCTTGGTCAAGGAAGTTGAAGCACAGAGAGAGGAGGTAATCTGACTGAGATCACACAGGTAGCCAACGGAGGGTTGAGGTCAGCCTTGAACTAATGCAGTCTCTTGATGCCATGAAGAGCAGGTTTCCTGTGCTAATCAGCTTTCCATAATTGTAACAAATGCCTAGATTATCAACTTATAAAAAGAAAGGATTTATTTTGGTTTAAAGTTTTGCAAGTTTCAGTCCATAATTAGTTGGCCTGGTTGCTTTTGGGCCTATGGCAAAGCAGTACATCATGACCAAAATATGTGGTGAAACAAAATAATCACTTCAAAATAATCATTCACCTCATGACCAAGGAGCGAAAGAGAGACTGGGATCCTACAATCTCTCGTGAAGAGTCATCTCTAATGCCCTGAAGACCCCCCACTAGGCCCCACCACTCAAAGATTACACTGCCTCCAGGCTGGAGACCAAGCCTCTAACACATAGACCACTGGGCATTCCAGAGCCAAAACTATAGCACTTCCCTTCAGACTTTTTTGAATCCTGAACTTTCTCTTGTTATAGGTTAACAAGAGGAAGAACAACAGTGCCAAGTATCCAAAGTTAACATGAAAGACAAAGATCACAAGTAGTCCAAATTCTCTTGGTGAATTCCTTTCTGGAGCTCCATAGCAGGGATGAAATACTGCCTCCGTGAAGTCGAGCATAGCCAATTTTCCCTCCATTGTTGGAAAAGATCATTGTAAAAAGTGCATATGGCACTACTGTAATTAAACACTTTCTTCCAGCTCTACATGAAGCCACCTACTGACTTTATGACCAGGTGTTACCTCCACTGTTCAAACCAGGAATAGCCAGCTCCTGTCTGCAAAATCAGGAGGACAGGTCCTGACTACTTTAGCTTTTCATTTTATAACAAGATTCTCAACCAAGAAGGGTGAATTTTTATTTGCACTGTTCAAATGTGCATCTTGATGTACCTTTCAAGGGAGCACCAATTACTAATCCATAGGGAAAAGGCCCTGGACCAGGAGCAGAGTTCAGCACCGGGAAGGGCTTCTACTAAGACTTTGAGTAGTAAAAGCTAGGTACCTGAAACTTTCCACTAGCTAGAAAATCTACCCCTTCATGCAAATCTTCAAGAAACAACTGAAATTTTGCTGGGGAGGAAGACATTGTGCATTTGAAACTGAAGAAAAATAGGACAATTCTGATGGGTGGCCAGGATGTGTATATTTCACACATCCTGCTAAATACCTAGATAGTTTTAGGAGCAAGAGTGTGTTTCAGGGAGGATGAGAATCAACCCTATTTTTTTTTTTTGGAACCAGGGATTGAACTCAGGGACACTTGGCCACTGAGCCACATCCCCAGCCCTATTTTGTATTTTATTTAGAGACAGGGTCTCACTGAGTTGCTAAGTGCCTCACTAAGTTGCTGAGGCTGGCTTTGAACTCTCGATCCTCCTGACTCAGCCTCCCAAGTCGCTTGGATTACAGGTGTGCGCCACCACGCCCAGCTGAGAATCAACCCTATTGATCTGCTTCAGGAATGCCAATTTCATCAAAAAATATTCTGAATTAAGATTCCTGGCCAAGTAAAACAGAAACTCTTACTCTGAAGATAAAATCCTAACCAACACTCAGTTCAAGCTAAATTTTCTCTTTGTGAGAAATCATTATCACACGCTTTGTGAGCAGTTTAAAATTCTTTGTCATTCCAAGTGATGTCAGATGTATACATGCAGATCTTTAAGTGCACAGTTCACTGAGTTTTTTGTTTTGTTTTGTTTTTGTACCAGGGATTGAACCCAGGGGCACTTAACCACTGAGCCACATCCCCAGCCCTTTTTAAAAATGTTATATTTAGAGACAGGGTCTCACTGGGTTGCTGAGGGCTTTGCTAAGTTGCTGGGGCTGGCTTTGAACTTGCAATCCTCCTGCCTCAGCCTCCCAAGCTGCTGGGATTACAGGTGTGCACAACCACACGGCATGAATGTTAACAGATGTACATACATGTATAACCAACAAAACAAGCAAGTCATTTCCAGTGTCCTGGAAAGTTCTCTCAACCTTTTCAGGCAAGCCCCCTCCATAACCAGAGTGGCCCATTACTCCAATGTCTATCACCTCAGATTAAAAATTTACAGTATGTACGTATATCGGTCTGGCATCACGTTTTTGAGATTTGTATACATTATTTAACCTTCAGCCTTACATTGTTCTAGAGAACACTGCCCCATTTTACAGATGAGGATACTGAGGCTCAAGAACCAGAGATCTACAGCAAGACCATTCATCTTGATGGAACTAGAGTTCAAGACTGGGTACTTCTAATCTTAGAGACTCTGGTTTTCAAAATCCCCACCCTCTTCCCTCCTCCCATGAATGGAGAAAACATAGATTCACTTGAGAATACCAGGGTTCCAGCAAAAAGACCTGTACTGTGGAGATACTTTTAAAGACATAATAGAGCGATTGGAATAAACTTTTCAAGATTCAAGAGGGGGAAACAAAGTTAACAATCACAGCGGACAACTGACTGTTTTGAAACGTTAAAAAGGAACGCCAGATGAAATAAAAAGACAATAAAAATATTGGTCAGGCTGGTGTTAACAGTAGTGAGATGTTGAGATCGAGGTCCCGGAAGGCTCCTTTGCATGCGTTGCTATTATCTAGCTCAGCTGCCGAAACCCGCTGTGTTAAAGGCGGGAGAGTGGAGCATCCCGAGATAGCACCTGGGTTATTTATCATTAAGTATCACCCCGCTACACTATATTTTATTATGCTGCCTTTAAAAGGAAGATAATACAAGTATGGTTAATTTGCTTCTCTTCTTTATCTATACAGTGTCATGACCCACCACGGCTTTGTCCCATGAGATCTGTTTTTCAACCCCAAAGAAATCCACAAGAAACTCTCCCTAAAAATTCCATTAATAACCTCTTTCAGCGCGTGTAGGTTGCAGGGTCTGGAACTAAGAATGTTTTAATCTCTTCAGCAAAACAATGTCTCATAATGATGTACAGGACTATTGCTGCACCAATGCAGGATCATACATAATTCAGCACCTTTCACTTTGGCACCACTGTGATATCCTCATTAGCCGTGGCTCACAGTGTCTGTCAGATGGTGTCCATGCGAACGCAGGCATTATATTGTCTTTGAGATGTGCAGCTGCTTCCATGACACTGCCAGTATATAAAAACATGACGCCAGTTTGTTTTATTTAGTGCTAAAACCTTCCAGTTTGTAAAAACAAGGCTGACACAGAGCCTGACATGAGGCAGTGAAAATAATTAGCTCTCATTTTCTCAGCCTCCTATTTCCTTCTCCCTGCTGTGTTCTCTTTCCACTAAACCACCACATGTCAGTCGAAATGGGAGGCAATTAGTGGGCTCATTTCAGTCCCCACAACTGTGCTGAAAAGAAAGTATTTATGATGGCACAATGAACAGCTGAAAGATTAAATAACATTTGCCTTTTGAAAAGAAAATGACTTCTAGCTAAATGGGCAATTTTTGATTATTCTCAAACAAGCTTAGAGTAGTTGGTTTTTAAAATACAAGAAAGGAAAATGAGTCATTTTTAGGTGAAAGAATCAAATAAAACTTGACACAGTAATGCAAATAACTGATGTTTTATTGCAAAATATGTAAATGCGTTATACCCTTAACAATGGCTGGTGTCTAAGGTCAGGGCAGATCGGTGCCAAGTAGACACCAGTGGAGATAAGGTTGTTATGTTGCCTTTTGGGGGGTTGTTATTGGAGTTATGTATGCAGAGGGGGCTTAGGGATGATATTAAAATAAAGTGAAACAAATCAAGTGAGATACTTTCATATGATGCATTGCACACTTGACTATCGAAAACGGTTCAGATATTAGTTGACATCTTTGGGAAGGGCTGTTTTTTTAAACTGTATTTGAAAATGGAAGGTACTAGGTATTCATCTTGAAAAAACAAGAATAGTAAGTCTTGCTGTTCATTTGTGAATAACAAAGAATCTACTCGTCTCAGTCTGGGTTTCTTAACCAATATAGAAGGTGATCTGACTTACCTAAGTAATGTTTAAATTCTTTTTTTAATACTGGGAAATTTGCTGCAAATAAACTTTTACCCAGGACCCTTAAGATGTAAAAACAGCTGTTCTATTTGCCAAGTTCTTCTCCACCTCCATTACTCTAGGGGTGACAAGAAACGTAGTTTTGGAAAAAGCACTGGTCTAGGTAGCAGGCACTGCCTATCAGTTGGGCTACTCTCAGTTCCAATTCAGATGCCCAGGACTGAAATAACTGCGACACATCCTTGATTTCCCGACATAGTGCTTGTAATTTTACTTTAAATGATCTGTCCCTTTTATAGTCAATTATTCTCAAGACCTAATTTTTGGTTTAGAAAACACAAGTCACTGTACGGAGTATGGAGGTTTTCTCTGCAGAACTTACAATGATCCTTGGAGACTTTTGAAGACCTACTAATAAAAGTAAAGAGCTCATCTATCAATGTCAATACCTGTGCCTGTCATCATGGAGTTATCAATGAGAACAGTTTCCCCATTTTTAAAAGTCAGCCACAAATTTAAATTGTTTTTGTCTCCATAAGTTCTAGTTTTACATTCCACAAACTCAAATCCCACTTTTTGATTTACACAATAGGTCAGTATCAGACAAGGTGATAATAGGAGACAACAGTGACCCACTGAGACCTAAGCCAGCACTGGACTCAATAGGAGACCAGAGCTCTCTTTGCATTAACTACACTTAGTACAGCTGGAAACCAGCAGTAATGGGTTTGTATTTTATTCGAGCCTATGTTTTCTCATCTATGCTACATCACTATTCACTATTTTAAAAGGAATTCATAATCTTGATTAAGAAGACTAAAAGCAATCCAATAGGTTGCTGGAGTCAGTTCTCACAAGCAGATCGCACAAAGCTCTTCCCAACTTCAAGTTCAATGACATCAGCCATGGTGGGAATATTTACACTATGGAAATCTGCAAATGCTACAGATCAGGGCTGTTTTCTCCAGTCATTGGACATACCCTGGCATGCTAACACATACACATGGCTGTCAATCCATCCACAAGCATGCGCTGAGCACCTTGCCCAGCTCTGCTCTAGTGCTATAGGCGGCTGTCCAACCCATCCGACAGAGCGCATCACCACACTGTAATTAGAAATCAGCGGTGAGTTATGCAATTGTAAAATTCCGAGCCGCATTTGCTTCTTTGCTGTCAAAGAAATCTTGTTTCTCTTTTCAAAAGACCACTTCACAGAGGTGTGATTGACATACAATCAGCTGGACATATTTAAGGTGAGCAACTTGATCAATTTGGAGATATTTGTGAAACCATCACCACAGTTGTGCCATTAACCTCCAAAAGTTTCCTCCTGTTCTTTTATTATTATTGTTGTTGTTATTTTTGTGATAAGAATACATAGGATCTGTCTTCTCAGCAAAATCTTAAGCATACAATACAGTATTCTTAACTATAGGTGCTAGCTGCACAGTAGGCCCTGGAGACTTACCATCAAGCTTTGTACTCTTTGAGACTACCTCTCTGTTTCTTCTTTCCTGAAACTTGTGTTTTCTTTTTTCTTCTTTCCCAGCACTGGAGATGAAACCCAGAGGCACTCTATCACTGAGCCACAGCCCAGCCCTTTTTTAAATTCTGAGACTAGGTCTCGCTAGTTGCTGAGGCTGACCTCAAACCCTACCACCGCAAGCTTATCTACTTAGGCACATAAACGTGTGTTCTTCTGTGTTCATCTGTCCACTGCCTCTCTGTACAGCTGATCATGGGAAATGAACTTCCTTACACTGATTTTTTTAATCAATGCAACATATATCGAAGTGAAGAAAAGCTCTGCTTTTAGCTATTCTGAAATTTACAAAAGGTGTTGGCTTTATACTTCCTCATAAAATCCTTTTCTTTGTGCCCTGTTATTTTATTCATGTTTATCTATCCATTTATAAAAATTACACAATAGGAAAAAAAAGCTCTATTTGACAGTTTTTGATATTTATAGTATTCTGAAAAAGGGCCTGGAGATTCAATTAAGTTTATTAAATGCAACATTTTACAAGCAATCTAATAAAGACCTGAAAGCACAATACAAGTGGGAAGCATTTGTAAAATGCAGTATTTTTAACCTATAGATGAAACGACTGAAGAAACAGAACTATTGATTGAATTTCCCCTGGCGGCTAGTGGGTGGGGAAGCGACCAGGTGCTAACAATGAGGAGCCTGGATGGAGAAAGAGGGAGAAAAGTAGTAGGGGAAAGTCCTCCCCAGCCAACTGTCCACTTTGAAGGGCTTGGTTAGTATGCTTTGACCTCTTCAAAACGTTCCTCTCATTTTCTCTTCTTGGTTCTCTTGACTCCTCGAAACACCTCTCAAAAGGAAATCAGAAATAATGGCCATTTGGAATGGGTGGCTTGATGCTGGAAGCAGCTCCCTATTTAAGGGTCCACTGTTGGGTAGTGTTGGGAGAGGTGGGTGTTGTCTTTCCCCACTCTCCTCTTCTCTGGGGAAACTGGCTGCGTCAGATTTCCTTTGTCCCACTGGGGACAGGGGAAATAAGGACTCACCCAGGTCTGACTGTTCAGCACTCACCAGCAACTGGAGGAGTCCTGAATAGTTCCTTCCTCTGCTTTTGAATTTTTATGACACAAAGTCTCAAAAAGATCTTGGTGAGAAAACTGCTGGGTGATTTGATAGTTTATCCCTTGGCAATTTGAGAATCAATATTCCTGACTGGTGAGCTGATAAGAGATATAATAATAAACTCTATGCAGCTGAATATTTCAATAAAAATGGGTGGTTGCTACCCTAGGGAGTACACGAGGCTGCCTGAAATTCAGAAAGCTGCTTTCCTTTTGTGCCAAGTCAAAGGCTTTAGATTACAAAACACAAGGCACTTTCCACACAAAACAAAAATTGTGGTAATGTAGTATTATTAACTGACAAAAAAAATTGATTACCAATGTACCTACTTTGGGGGACGATGGTACTTTCCAGAAAGAGGTGATAATTACACAGTGGTTAAACCTGGGAACTGGATCTTCCCCTTACCAGGTGGGGACACTGGGTGAGGAATTTCACATCTCTGTTCTCTGGTTTCCTCACGAGGAGGCTAATATAGGAATGATGCTCCCCATCAGGTTGAGTTATAACAATAAAAAAATGTTTGCAAAATGCTCACAACAGTGTCTACCAGAAGTACGGGTAATAATAATTATCATAGGCATTTCTTGCCCCTCACATGGGAGACATTCAGGCTGAAAATGACCCTATTTCTGCCAATTTGATTGTCATAACTTCCAGGCTGCCTCAACATACAGTATTATTTAAGTGAATAATTAAGTTTACTCTTTAGAAACAGATCAAGTAAAACTCATTCTTGCTTATTAATTAATTAAATTTTTTTGGCAGTTCTAGGGATGGAACCCAGAATCTCACCCATACTAGGCAAGTGTTCTGCCACTGAGCTACATGACAGACCCCTTCACCTATTAAGTTGCCAGTGAAATTTTTGATTCAATCACTCTTTTTTTTCCCCTTGCCAAATTGTTTCCAAAAAAGGAAATGAAAAAGGACATTTAATTGTGAGAGAATGCTTGTAGCACATATGCTGCTGGAGCCTGGTCAGGTCCTGGCTCCCCAGGGGTACAGCAGTAAAGACTAAGGTCATGGCTAGGTGCACGCAGTGACCCTTGATGCCTGCAGAGGGCACAGGGCACTCAAACACTGAAGACTTTCCAAGATTCTGCAAATCATTCTCATTTTGTGCCATGGTCCATCTGGTTGTTAAATGAAGTTAAGAAAAATAATCTAGTCTGAATTCTTAGAAGAAAAGGTTGACAGATCTTACAATGAAAGTATTTCCCCCCTGCATCTATTTGTTTGTGTTTATAGTTATATTTTCACTGTTTGCTCTTCATAGGCTACTGAAACAGCATACCAACATTGAGGGGTATCAGCTGCCAGTCCATCTAAAAGGCAAAGGGAAAATGTAGCTACTATTTTCAAAAGGTCACTGTCATACATTATTCCCAATGGTTCCTATTAGAACACATCTCTCATTTTACTTATGAAAGAAAAGGTGAAATCAGGCAAATGTCTCTGATCTGCGAACTCAGGTTTGGGATGAACTTCCAAAGTTCCAGCCTACTGTCACTGCTCATCTAGTAGTAATGGAGTAGGGTGGATGTGAGGCTCCACCCCTTCCAAGGAGATGGGTACCTTACTCAGTTCATTGAGGTTTTGAAGAAGTCTTTTACTTTTTCTTCTTTTTTTCCCCCTCCTCCTTCTTCCCTTCTCTCTCTCTCTCCCTCCCTTTCTTTCTCTCTCTCTCTCTCTCTCTCTCTCTCTTTCTTTCTTGAAGTGGATTCTAACTATAAAGTTCAAGGAAACAGGATTTCCACACAGAGAGTTAGAATTTCAATTCAAAGCACATTTATAAGACAGTATTTTATAAGGCATAGGGTGGCTTAATTGGTTGGTTCAGTCATGGGTTCCAGGATTGTTTCATTGAGTTTGCAGATGGTTTAAATATCTTGGGTCAGGCATGGAGCCAGCACGTATTTAATACAGAAACAACAATAAAGTCAGACTTTCTGATCCCAGCTCTGTCCTTGCCTCACCCAAGGCTGGTCACATAATTTCTCTTGTTTTCTCTTTCCTATCAAGTGATGACAATACTGTGCCTTAGGCACCTCACACACGTCAAGGGGACAAAAGAGAGAGCATTTATAAAATACTTCAGATCTTTTGAAAGAAGTGTTCTCTAAACATAAGCTCTAAACATTATATTCAGGCAATTATTTTGCAATTGCCCATCAACCTCTTCAAGCTTCGATTCAGTACTTATCCCTTCCAAAAACTTTTTCTGAATTAACCCCACCTATGCCAGTCACTTCTTTATACATTTCACACCTTGGCATTGCAATTTTCTTTTCTTTTTTTGTGGTGAGAGGGATTGAACCCCAGATTGTGTGCACACTGGACAAGGGCTCAATCACTGACCCACATCCCAACTCAGCTAGTTTACTTTTGATCTGTTGCTTTATAACCCGCTATCCAGTTGCTCACACTGGACACTTTGGTACCATCCCTGCTCGTCCCTCTCACTTACACCATCTCCAGCTACTGACAAGTCTCATCCGTTCCATCCCGGTGCATCCTGGGACACACGGCACTTCCACGATGCTGCCATAGCCTTGGGTGCTTATCACTTTCCAGCTGCTTTTCTGCACTGCCTACTCAAGGATCTCTCTCACTCTAGCCTGGCCCTTCCCCCTTCATCCTCCTCTATGCTCCTGAGAGATCTTTAAAAGATAAAAATCAGATCTTGTCTACTCTCTGCTTAAAACACTTCAAACTCCTTTGGCTTAGCACATAAGATAGTTCTTTTCCACCAGCCCCACTCTCCAGCCTTAACTCTTATCAGGCTATTCCCCTGCTCCCTGCCAAGTCTCCCCAGAGGGAGGTGAGTTGTGAGGTCCCATGGAAAGGAGCCCATGAAGAGCTCCCCATATTTCCCTGGCTTCATTGCCTGAACGCCTGCACACACTGTTCCTTTGCCTTCAACACCCCCTCCCTACTTAGCAAATGGTTTTTGAAATTTGTAATGGTTTTCAACTTTTAGTTTAAGCATCTTCTTCTTTTTTGTGGGGGGGGTGGTAGTACTGGGGATTGAACTCAGGAACACTCAACCACTGAGCCACGCCCCCAGCCTTTTTTGTATTTTGTTTAGAGACAGGGTCTTGCTGAGTTTCTTAGGGCCTTGCTAAGTTGCTGAGGCTGGCTTTGAACTCACAATCTTCCTGCCTCAACCTCCCAAGCCCCTGGGATTTCAGGCGTGCACCACCACGCCCAGCTACTTTAAGCATCACTTCTACTAAGAGGACTTTAAGACCCTCCCTTACCCCTTTCCCATCTGCACTGGATGTTCATCCTCTTCATGCCTATAGAGCGAAGTGTGTGGCACTGGAAAACCTCAGCCTTTGTACTATAACGGTTCACTGATCTTGCCTGCTTCTCCTAGCAAGCTGTGGGCTCTGTGCAAACTGGGACTGTACTTTGTGACTTTGTATTCTGAGCATGTAGCATAGACTCGGCACACAGTTGGTCCTTAGTTAACATCTCTGCATAAATGAATGGAATTATTACTCTGGATGGGTGCCCCAGGAATCGCAGAACATGGAAAGTTGTGTAACTTTAGGCTTGTGGATCAACTGTGATGCAAGAAGCCTACCTGATGACGGTCAAACACAGATCATTGTATTGGTCTCAAATATCACTTATAGCTTCTGATTTTTACTAAAAATGTATTTTTAGTTTTCCCTATTAGCAAGTCATTCTTCATTAACTGAAAATACTTTCTTATCTGAGATCTCTCTTTATATATCTCTTTCAAGGAAAATTTTTTCCTTTTTTGACCACCTACAAGCCATAAAAAGGCCTAAACAAAGAGAATGCACAAAATTTTAAGTGGTATGGACTTGAAGATACCAACAGACGCAAATTGAAATCTGCTATCTGTCTACCATCAGATGGACTTGGGGCTGCAGCTACAGAATTTCAGGGTAGCAGGGCCATTGACTGTTGTTGGAGAGAGGGACTTTTGCTCTCTGGTTCCTTTTCTGTGTCTGCTTCTAACTATAAGAATGAATAGACAGAGGGAAGAGAAAAGCATTCATATACCAGAGACCTGGACTCAGGTGGCTTTCCTTCCACCAAGAGTGTGGCCAAAATATGGGAGGTAAAATTTCCATGAGACGCATCAGTAACAGCAGCAGTAGTGCAGGCAGGATGCTTCCTGTCGGGTGTCTAGAAAGGACAGCTTTTGAAGACCCAGGTGAAACTCAACCCTTACAACAACTTCCAGTCTCTCCCAAGCACCGGTTTCTGGATTGCCCTGGGGTAAGTGTGGTTTGATTGAAGAATATCCCCCGGGCCACTGAACCTGGGCCAGCCCTCCCATGGCAACCACCTGCAGGTGTGAGGACTTGCATTTATAAGGTCCCTTGGCTCCTCAAGGGAAAAGGACAAGTTGTGCAGTAGCTAAGAGCTTGGGTTCTGGGAACAGAGGCTTGAGTTCGAGTCCTTATTCTGCAATATGCTGTCCACGTATCCCCTGGGCAAGTTATTTAACCTCTCAGAGCCTCAGTTTCCACATTTGCCAAGTGGGGAAAAGCAGCATTTACGCTTCAGTTCAGTCTGCCTGCTACATGATAAGAGGTCATGTAATAGAAGTTACCTTTATCAATAGCTATTTCTGGTAATCTGAAGTAACACAAAACGATAGAAATTCTAACTCACATGCTACCTAGACAAATCAGTTTTTTCCAGATTCTAAAAATGACATAAAGTGAAAAAAACAGTGCTAACCTAATGCCCCACCACTTTTTGGAGCTGATAGTTTGGGTCTCCATATTGTGTAGAATTACATACTCAGTGTTGTTTTACTCTCAGTTTTATAGAGCTGATTTCCCTCAAGACTCAGAGATCAGGAAGCTGTGATACTGAGCAGCATGAATAATCACTCTGGTATCCACCACTTTCCCTCCCATCCATGCTTTGCTGAGAGTCACCTTGAGAGTTTGGTGGCCTCTAGCAAGATTCTTCACTGACTGAGAAAATAAGACTCCTGGATTGGATTACAGAGGCAGCCAGCAGTCTGTCAGCTCAATTTATAAAGTCTTTAAGTTACTTAGAATCAAGTTACCAGGTGGCTGGTGGGTGGTGTATGAAACCATGAAGTTACAGGACAGCAAAAGATTAAATTAGACTGAAATTCACCCAAAAGATTTGAAATATGATTTACCTGTGGGCCAGTTCCTGGTTTCAAGTGAAAACCAAAAACAAGTTCAAGGTTCACTATTTTTTCCTCATTTTCTTCAGGTTCACCTCCTGAGTCCTAAAACAGAAAACCAAGTACCATTTATTCATTTTTTGGGGTACCAGGGATTGAACTAAGGGGCACTCAACCACTAAGCCACAGCTCCAGCCCATTTTTGTATTTATTTAGAGACAGGGTCTCACTGAGTTGCTTAGTACCTCATTTTTGCTGAGGCTGGCTTTGAACTCATGTCCTCCTGCCTCAGCCTCCCAAACTACTGGGATTACAGGCGTGCGCCACCACGCCCGGCAACCATTTATTCTTGATGGACTTCTTACTTTGACTTCTAATATAAAGTAGATGGTTTCTTAGTACCCCCCCCTATTCTAATCTACTGGAAAAAAATCTACTTTGGTCTTTTTGGATTAAGCTACAAGTTACAATTGTTCAAAGCAAGAGAAATGACAGGCTTTTGAAAACTTTGCCAAGTGACTTATCTTATGCACTTCAGATTGAATGTCATCATTTTGTGCTTTTCACAATGTATCTTGCAATTTTATCCTAAAATACACTTTGCACCTGGGGAGGCATTGTGAGATTTCAACTTGAGAGTCTCAAGACACCCAAAGTACGCACAAGCTATTCCCAAAGAGGAGTTCTGCAGTTCCTAGAGCATGTATGGATATGGGACCCAAGGACTTGCAGATGGAGAACCATGGCGATCACTGAATGAATAGAGGTCTGTGTGTTAATTCAAAGTTTTTGCTTCTTTTATGACAAAGTATGCTATAAGCTTAAACTATATTCAGAATAATATGTTAAGTATAGTAGTCCCTCCTTATCCTTCATTTTGTTTTCCAAGGTTTCAGTTACCTGCAGTCAACTGTGGTCCAAAAGTATTAGATGGAAAATTCCGGAAATAATTTATAAGCTTTAAATATCTTTCATTATAGTACATTGTTATAATTGTTCTATTTTATTCTTGGTTATTGCTGTTAATTTCCTACTATGCCTAATTTACTTTATCATAGGTGAGTATGTATAGGGGAAAATAGTAGATAAAAGGTTCCATACTAACTTCAGGTTCAGGCATCCACAGGGGATATTGGAATGTATTGCCCATGGATAAGGGGGACTGCTGTATGAATGTCACTAAAAAATAATCCCTTCCCCAATGCAGTGACACCAGAGCTCTAGTGTGTGAATTCCTTCAGTGACTGACCTGTCTCAGGAAGGTCTCCAGAGCAGGTAGGAGGCCAATGTCCTCACCTATAACACTGGCACTTCCATCTCCTAGCCACTAAGGTGAGAGGTGTTGTTCTTATCAGGAATGTTTTGTTAATATTTTAACTTGTGGAGAATAAGCCATTTACACACATCCTAGTCTTCAAAGGGCCTTTTGCTGGACAGATATGATTAAATTTAACTTCAAACATCAGTTTCCGACATTGGTAAATTTAGGTGTGGACGCGGCAGGTGCATATGTCAATAAAAGTTACACAATCTCAGCAAGAAAAAAACTTACCTTAATTAGTGGTGGGAAGTGAAAAAAGTTCAGATAATCATGTGTAAGTTTCTCAATGGCCGACTGTGGGAAAAAAAAACACAATACACGATTTTATTAATGGTTCAGTAACACCAAGAGAGGATTAAATTATTAGTCCCATAAAAAATCATTCTTTATTTTATAGTTCATAAAATATCTTGGGGATGTAAATACCCATCATCTATGGAGCACATTCCTAATTGTCCAAAGTAGTGTAGGTAGTTGTAATTATTTAAAGGAACCGGAAGCTACTTTAAAGATGTCAAACCTTAGACTAAGCAATACATAAAATCATTCTTCAAACACTGGTATAGTGTGACAAATTAATGTGCTAGTGTAGAGAGTGCAGTTGTCATTCTGTGTAACTGTGGGGAAAATAAAAAAAGTGCGGGAACAGAACACCGGAGGCGTTCAGGAAGGCTGCAGTCTCACTCCAGGTTTTGGTTGTGAGGACTTTCCTAAGAGCAGGTGTCCAATACACATCCGGTGAAACACAAGGAAATCTTAAAGGATAGGCCAGTTTAGAGAATGAGTTTTTCGATACTCATCAGATAACATACACTTTTTTATGTAAACTGATCATGTAGAGGAAAAAGAAGTGCCAATCTGAGAAAAACTAGATGCACTTTTTTTTTTCTTAAACAAAATGAAACTGTGGACACTTGACAATGTAATGAACATTTATTGGATGTTCAATCTTCTTCCTTACACCTGGCTCCTCCACATCAAGGCTTGCACACTTAGGGGAGAAGGGAGCCCCAGACAGGCTAAGAGGGAGGGCCAAGGGTAGAAAAGGAGAGAGGATATGCTGCTCCAATTTCCAGTTTCATCACCTGCTCTTGGGCAGAGAGACTCTTTGAGAAGGTATACAATGATTGTACCTTCCATAGTGAAAGAGCAGAGAATGAAGGTCACAATCTCACCAGCAGGCTGTGTATATGTGTGTGTGCATGTGCACTGTCCTGCATACAGAAGACGCTCCTGACAAGTACTAGGAGGGCTCATCTAGTCTGGAGATGCTCATCAGGGACCCATCCCCAGAGGCCCAGCTTGAAGCATTCTTCATCCTAACTGTCCCAAGAATATGTACGGCAGCTCCCCTTGGAGCAAGTTTCCATGATCTTTTCCCTTCATCTTTCCCTCTCACAGAAGTGTGTCAAAGTACCCACGCTCCAGATGAGTTTAATGGAGCGCCATCTGTTGGCCAAGCCCCCACCGGGAGTCAAGCTAATGCAGCCCTGCTGTGGTGGTGAGGTGGCCCTGCGTGTTCCTGACTGTGGAGACTTACCCCTGTGTACTGACTTTTTCATATGCATGGGCAGACTCACCTGGGCCCCGTGACAGAGCTGGCCACCCTTTCCTTTGGCACTCAGGACAGACCCTAGGGTCCTGGGGGAGGACACTGCCCTGACCCACCCCATGTGCTGCTTCCCACGGGGGCATTTTCTCCATGCATGTTTGTTGGCTTCTCTGCAGCGTGACTAGATCCTTTTGGTCACTGTTTCTATCTCACAGCTGTTTCAACAGTGGCTCTGTAACACCATTCTCCCCCATCCCCCCCTCCCAGACAGGCACTCCTTCTCTCTCCTGCCCAGGCTCCTTTGACCCTCCTTGCCACATGTGCCCTTTCTGTGGGAGGCACCTGGTCCACCAAAGACAGCCGCCCAGATGGAAGGGGACTGGTCTGGGTTAGGGGTGTTTAGCATAGCCGTGCTTTCCTTTTTATTATAATTTTTTTTAATGGGGTAAAATTCGCCTACCATAAAATTAGCTGTGTTAAAATGTGCCCCCGAGTGGCATTATACCTTCACGGTGTTGTGCAGCTACTCTCTCTAGAACATGTTCCAACACATTTCCACGATCCCCCAAGGGGATTCTGCACCCATTAAGCAGCCACTGCACAATCCCCTTCGCCTCCAGCCCCTGGCGGCCATTCATCTGTTTTCTGTCTATATGGAAGAAAGTACCCATCCTGGACACTTCCCATAAATGGAATACAAATGTGACATTTTGTGGCTGACTTCCTTCACTGAGCATCAGGTTTCAAGGCTCACCCACCTGCAGCAGGGTGGGGATTTCATCGGGCTCCTCCCAGAGCCTGTGAACAGCCCTCCCCTTCCCCTGCCCCCCATTCACAGCCTGCTACCAGGCCTATTCCTCTCCAGAGTGTAACCTCCTTGATGTTTTTCAAAATCCAGCCTCTCTTTTCTAATCCACTTTAAGACCTCCAGAAGTGAAGTTTAAACATGTCCATTCTCTCCAGCTCTGGTCAAATTCCAGACCTCCAGCTTGAGGTTGGAAGCAGTCCAGGACCTGGCCCAACCTGCCCTACACTTCAGCCATGATGAGTCCTGGTCCCCACCCAGGTTCCCACAGAAAGAGC
Organism: Glaucomys volans; assembly: GCA_020662805.1. Classification (NCBI taxonomy): domain Eukaryota; kingdom Metazoa; phylum Chordata; class Mammalia; order Rodentia; family Sciuridae; genus Glaucomys; species Glaucomys volans. The sequence continues at coordinate 375,293 of JAJEJO010000923.1, forward strand.
TGCCACCTGCCCCTCATAACACAACCGATTTGCCCTGCTCCTCTCCATCTCTTCCCCACCTCTCTTCACTGCTTCTTCTCTTCCTTTTCCCACCTCTGTCTACATTCCAAATTCTGTTTTTCCCTCAAGATCCAGCTCAAAGCCCCCACTTTGATGTTTCCCCTTTCCCCTCCCTTTTCTGCTCCTCCAAGGGGAGTAATGAATTGGCTCTTTTCTTCCAACTGCTTGTGAGAAGTTGCTTGCGCATCTTTTCTCTCTCTTCAGGCATATAAATTCCTTAAGGGCAGGATGATTCTCTGACTCTTCACAGGCCCAGTCTTGCAATTAGTAGGCATTCACTGAATTTGGTAAGCAATAAACAGTAAATTTGAACATCGCTAGTCTGGATGATAACAACCAGCATGGATGGGCCACTTTAGTTGTTCTCAGCCAAGTCTGGAAATATTTAAATCACTTGCGGTTTGTTGAGGTATCATGGCTTACCACTCCTTTCCCCCCTTATACTTAAGGAATGCGTTCTTTTTAAAAGACAGCAGAAGGGAAAGGGAGATAGGAACATCTTATTTGGCATTTGCCATATAGAGAAGATATATAAAATTTCTCTTTTGGAACTCTGGAACTTCTCTGTACTGCAGAAACTAATTTTTCCTACTATGGCCCATCTAAGCCAGCATAGCTTTTCAGGATGGACTTGCCATACCCAGAGGCCAAGATTAAATTCTTTGCTAGCCTTTGAGATGCATGTTGATGCACGAGAGTGTTCTTGCCCATCTTGTAGGAGGGAAATGACAGCAAGTTCCTGCTCTATGTCTTAGATGGTCTCTGGTCGTTCAGTGCCAAGCCATTGTCTAAAGGGTGCCAATGGACTGTAAGATGTTTCTTACATGGATCTGGGTCTGTGGGATAAAATGAATGGGTTTTCTTTGGGCTTTGTGGTGATTTCTCTACAAAAGACAGTGGGAGTAGCTCCAGGTTAAAGGGAAGTTAGTTGGCATGTTGGCAGAGCATTGGGAAGGTGTGGATTTGGATGGGAAGTTGCTTTTTCTACTTTTCCTTCTGCATTTGATTTCTTCCCTTTCTAACCTGTGAATACCCTCCATCTACCCACATTGATGTTGAGGCTCTGGGAAGCAGACTTGATTTTATCCTGGGTAAGATCTCTCTGGAAATAGTCCTCTGATCAATAACATTGCCCACATAGGAGTCTGCAAGTCTTACTAGGTTTGAGGAACTAAAAACCACAAAACCAACCAAACAAAACCCGACCTGCTTCCTAAATAGCAAAAAAGCAACAAAAACAACGTTGAAAGCCAAAGCCGAGGTTTAGTTTGAAATTATTCAAGACTGAAATTTTGGGGGAAATGTTAGAATTTCCTGAGTTAAGTGGGGGCATTAGAATACACATCTGGTGGCGTCTGTTCCAGGAGGCAATTATAAAGATTCCAAAAGCAACACACATTCCCATGACTTCAGGTTACCGCGCTGGTTCACTCAGGCCATGAACAGGTTCCAGGGCCTGGAGGGACTCCTACCAGATATCTGGCCTTTCCAGCATTAAATGGAGTGAGTGGCTGCCTGCCAGTGCGGGGTGTGGTGGCCATTCTCCAGGTGCCATACTGCTTGGCTCTCAGGTCCTCAAGCACACTTAGCTTTCTCCCACACCCAGGCCTTGCCACAGGCAGTGCCGCCCCACACGTCCTGCCCTACCTTTCACCTGCTCAACACCTACTTGTCTTCAGCGGCCAATGCCTTCATCACTTCTTCACAGAAGCTACCCTCATCCCAACCCACCTCCCCTATGTGGCATTGCTCACAGATGTCATTTCATCATGATTGAATGAAAACTGTTCATCTTTCCTGCCAGACTAGGAACTTCCTGAGGGCACAGGAGTGTTGATGAGGGTACCCCCAGGTCACTCCTGATTTGCCAGGGGTTGATCTGTCTGTTTAAGGGAGAAGGGCAGCAGCTGATTATGGACAGATATGGGAGCATTTCATCTGTAACACAAGTGCTGGCTGTTTCTACCCTCAGCTGCTAATGCCACCTGCTATGTGCATAGTAGGTGCTCAGTAAAGACTTGTGGCTGGGGTGGTTTTCCTTGCGAGGTACCTTAAAATGAATGATGTGTCCTTTGGAGACGATGCCCATGTCTTTGAAGTCTTCCTCTTCCAGCAGCAGCAGCCGCTTGCCTGTAATGTTGTTTTCCTTAAACAAACTTGCATATCCACTCATCTCCACTGATGAGTCACCTGGGGGAAGTGAGGAGATGGAAGAAGAGATTAGAATACATCATGTCCCCGACAAAGTTAACTCCATAAATAAAAAGGTCACTTATGCCACTTGCCTTTTCTGACGAGTTGCTGAACCCAAAAATACTGTGAAGAGAGGACATACAAGGTTTGGAAGATTCACACATGGTCAGTGGCCATTCTTAACAGTAAAACACATAATTTTCAATAGGTTAAAATATCTCTAATTCCTGGCTCAGTCACAAAGGTAAGATGGAAGACTTTCTCTGGCTTTAAAACCTCAAGCTTTCATACTGGAGATATCCCTCCCTTTGGGGGCAGCTGAAGGACTTTTTGGGAGAGATGTTAAAATATTTTCAAGAGGGTGGTGAAAGTGATTTTTCCACAGATGTCCCCATGGCCTCTGGACTGCCCAGAGGCACTATATTCAGCAGCTATATGAGCAACAGGGACCACACAGCAGTGCACAGGGAGACGGACAGAATGAGTCCTCTGTTCTAGGCCTGTCTGGTCATGACATAGCCATGAGGCCCTGGACGAGTCAAAGCATGGAACTTCCTGTGTGGAGTGAGGCAGCTGGACCCAGTGAACCTCATCCTTTTATCTCACTTGGCACCTGATCACAGTGGCCTCTGACATTACCTGGGTGAAGGCACATAGACAGGAGGCCAGATTCAGTCCCTCTGACTCTCTGGGGAGCGCTTGACCCTGAGATTTTATTTAAATGGCCTAGAAACCACTCAACCTCAGAGCAAAGACTAAAAATAACTGTTAGAACTCAGTGCTTTAAAAACAACTTTTCAAAGCAGAGGGGCCAACTTTGCAGCTAGGGATAAAGGGATTATGTACAGGCTTGGGAATAAAGGGGACCCTAAGTCCTCTTTCCATGGTAAGCAGGGTTGGCAAGAGAGTTCATGTTACTGGGGCTCAGAACCAGAAGAACTGGTGCCAAGTTTCCTCCTCTGCAGGAGCCAGAGGCGACCTAGTGTTGAAAGAGGTTTTACTTCAGAGGAACACAAAGGGCAGAGGGAATTGCCCTGGCCCACAAATCGGGTCGGGCTAGGTAAGTGAGCTTCAGAAGAGGTTCTAGCAGTGACAGCATTCCTGGAGGCAATGGGTCTGTTCCCTGAGGTGGGGCCCATCCTGTGAAGGCTACATTCCATTTTTGTATTTTTCTACATTTTATTATGCCCTCCAGCTTGTAAAACAGACCTGGAGAGGCCTCAGTCCCTGAGGGCTCTGATCAGGAATTCTCATACCTGTTTTGTCACTAAGGAAACAGATATGGAGATGTTAACAGGCTAAGTAGGATGGTTCCTCAGGGCTTCTCCCTGGAGCGTAGTGCGCAGGACCTCCTTTGGACTTAAATATTCTGCTCGCATCCTCTCAGCAACATGGAGCTCCTCTGGCTGAGGATGTCTGAGAGCACTGTGTCCATTCCTCCTGGGGAAGGCCAGAGCAAGGATGGCAAATATGAAGCTGTCACTTTCCAGCAGGCCTCAGGTGGGAAGGAAACCCAGTGCAGGGGAATCCCAGCCCAGCACTGCCTTTACTAGGTCCTTCTCCACCGTGGCTCAAGTCCATACCTGGCACCTTGGGAAAGTTTATGGTCAAAGTTTTTCCAAGAATGTTCATTTGGCTTCCTGGGTCACTGCTTTAATTTGGTTTTCGGTATTTATTATTGTATTCTAGAGTATTTTCAGAACCAATAGGACGGTGAGGCTTAGAAGATTCAAGGAGATTATTGCTTTGCTAGGGAGGCCTAATTTTCAATTATTATTGTATTAAAAACAGGAAAATGGAATTTGTCAGCTTCTGCTAGTTAGACTTTCCTATGGCCCTTCTAGCTGCATTTTTTAACTCGTGGACGAATGTGTGATACCTGCCCAGATCCAATGAGGTATTAACAGAAGCAGCTTACCACGTCGTCTTCCGTCCACGCACCAATCTCAAAGGAAGGCAGCAACTGCGTGGGAAATATGAATGAAATGAAAAAAAACAAACGGTAATATTATCCTCGTCTTTTTGGTTCAGCCTCTTGTATTACTGTTTTCTGGGGCTGCTCTGGCATGGTTCCTCCTGCAGATCAGGGTGAATGGAAAGCAATTTCCTTGACTTTACAAGAGAGTTCTCTGCTCTAGGGATTTAGAGCCCAGAAGCCAATAATGTATATCAATCTCTAGTAATAATCCATTGCACTTTGTGAGCTGCTTTGGGGGGATTTTCTACAACTTGGTATGTTCTTCTCTTGGTCCTTGGCACACCAGTAATGGTTTTATATCCCGTAACAAAGCCTCAGCGGTCAAAGAATTTCTGACATTTACCAGATACCAAGACTTCCTCAGAATTCTCAGTCAACATGAGGATCAATTTATCAATGAAAATTCTTAAGCAAGCACTTGGTAACCAGATGACTTATTATGCCTGTTCCCACAGGGGGAGGGAGGGGCTTTATACTCTTAATACCAAATGTCAGGATTCGGGGAGGAAGAAGGACATGCACAACTAGAACTGTCCTAAGAAACCCAGGTGCAGAGTTGCACTAGCACAGACTGAAACACCTTGCTGCCAGGTGCACAAGCACGAATGGAGACTCTCCAGGGCACATCAGCCCCCACAATTTTCAACCCAAAGAGCTTCCTGCTTCACTGTAGGCCTGATGATCATAGTCTATGTAATAAATATTTATGTAATTTAAAAAAATCTGTGTGTCCTATGGGTTGAATTAGAGCTCAAGGCAGAATGCTTGGCTCATTCCTGAGATAACACGTCAAAGTGTCACCCAACCTATTACAAATATTTTTTTGTGGGTGAATTGAAAAGAAGCTCAATTTGGTGGCTTTTACTATTACTGTAACAGCCCAGGGATGGGTCAGTTAATCTTTCTAACCTGCAGAAATTTATTTTGTATTCACATAGTCAAAACTCTGTTAGGAAAGGCACAGCCCCTTCAAGGAGCTTCTAATAGAACTGAAGGTAAAACAGGTGTGGATGATATGTGGACGAGTCCAAGGCTACCTTCATCATGGTTTATTCAGTACCTAGAATACAATACCATACCTGGTACATTGTTGTTGACCCGTTTTGTAGAATGAATAAAATTGAAGGCTGCCTGTACTAAAATGCTGAAGTCTCTGATTTGGAGCTCAGAGACTGCCTGAGGGCATACAAAGGCCAATGTATTCGCAGAGGGTTCCATATATATTATGGGGGAATGGAAGGTACAGGGGCTTGAGCTGGGTGCTACAGGGCGAAAAGAAGTGATTCCAGATGAGAAATAACAAGGCAGAACACTGGTGGGAGGAGGAGATAAGGGGGAAGGATGGGCATGGCATGTGCCCCTAACTGGAGTACAGGATTCCAGGTGCTCACAGTTGGAGGGAAAAAGGGAAATGCATCATATGGGAGGGGGTGGCAGTGGCGTGCAGAACAGAATTTTTTTTTTTTTATTCTGCAGGTTAAAATAAAATGTGCAGGGTTTTTAAGTGTAGATTACACTTAAATTCATACTATTCTACATATACTCTGCTACCCCTAAATGCTTCGATTACCTCAGTGTCCCTTCCCTTCTCTGAAACACTGGAGTTATGTAGGAATCATCCAACACACTCACCTGCTGTAATAATATGGAAAAGAGAGATTCAAGGAATTAAATCTAAAGCTGAACTTGATCAAAGAAAATCCATGACAAGTTTTATTTCTTCACAGGGCAGCTGGATACAGCTGCAGGAACATGTCATTCCTTCTCCCATCACGGACACAAATGTGAAATAAGGAACTTTTTTTGATTAGTTCAAGAAACACCAGGCTGCATTGCAGAAATATTTCCCTGCATCAAGGCCAGCTTTTACAGGAAACAGGGGCATGTGTGATGTTTTGATTTTTGTACAATTTCCAAATGTGCTAAATGAAATTGAGAAATAAGTATTTCTTGAATAGAATAAAGGTTGCAAGTGAAATAACCAACATCTTTGGTTTGAATGTCAAAGGAGAGTGGAGTTCTCTGGTGCTCTGAGGAGGGCTCAGCCCACACAGTGCCAGGGAAAGATGCTGGACTGGGTCTGACTCACTCCAGCAGGAGTCCTTGCAGGATGCTCACAAAGATCAGTGAGAGGAAGCTGGAGCCAGGCGCTGCTTCAAGACGGTTTGAATTTGGCAAGACAGGGGATAAGAGTTAATGATCTCCAGCCACATAGTGGCTTACCATTTCCTTTATGTTTTCTGTACCTTGTTAACATATCAGTGTATCTGCTGAAGGATGAGTTCTAAGCCTTTCTTTGGGGATGAAAAAAAAATCCCTCATGACTGCCCCATCACTTTAGAAATTCATTATTTACACTCCAACTGACTTCAGGAGAGAAAAGCTAACACTCATGTGCATGTGTGTGACAATGATTCCTTCAAAGGATGTTGGGAATCCACTCTAACAAAGATCTTGTATACACAGCAACACATAACAAAGGAATTTACTGTCAAAATGTTTATTGCAAAATGGAGTCTTAGAACAAAGGAAAGCAAAGAAAAGTTCACATCAAAATGAAATGTATGACACCAACTTGGATTTCTGAATACATTGTGGACTTTGTGCTGGAATATCAAATTCCAACTACGAAGGCAGTAACCAAATAGTCTTACCACATGAGAGTAAAGTTTAATCTTCCATACAGACATTATACATGATATTTGGCATAGGATTTGTTCAGAATAACAATGCATTAGAATAGCTAAGAGAAGGTTTTTGTTAAAAAACAATAAAGTGAGAATGGCATCTATTCAAAGCTCACACTCAAATATAAATATTTTCTATTATTTAGTACAAAAATTTTAAGAGTGCAAAAGCAATATGTGCAGTGCATCATATCTAATATTGAAAGATATATTATTCTGCACACAATATAAAATAATTACTGTAAGTGTCTGACACTCTAGCTTTGAAGAAAATAAGCACATGCCAGAAAGTTCCTCACAGGCAACAGAGTGCACATGAAGCTGGGGTCTGAGAAAATGACCAGCCCCCATATTTTCTGATAGACCACTCATTTTCATCATAGAAAGGCTGCACCTAGAGCTATCAGGCTAAGCTACCATCAGATGAATAAAGCAGATTCACCTCTCTGGCAATGCTTAAACTCTAAACAGGAAAACAATCTTACTCAAAAGCAGCAAAAGGTGCCTGATCATAGAAAAATTATGCTCTCTTATATATGTGGTATGGTGAGACTCTACCTGTTTTACAAGGCTTCAACAAGTGTAGTGGAACAAAGATCCAAAGAAAACTAGTACCAATATTCAACTCAGACTGTTTTAAAACTGTCTTTTATAAAACTCTTATTGCTCTAATGAAAATTCTGAAAAACAAAGTTATGTACATAGTAGGCTAAGAGAAGTCATTCTGGGTCTCTCCTAAATCCCCTCCTTCCTCCAATTCCTTTGACTTTAATGGGGATCAAGTTTGAGTATGTCAGTTGGTACTGAAGTCCAAAAACCCCACGGCATGTTAAAAACCACTAGCTGAAATCAGTCCTCAATATTTGCAGAACATCAAAAACAGTTGTGCTATGTGCCTTCAATCTCTTCCCATTGGTTATTTACATAAAATATTAAAATGTGATTTTGCTTTAAAAAATATGACTGTTAGGAAAAGGGCCTTTTAAATTAAGCTGGCAACTTTTTAAAGAACTGTAGCTAACACAATGAAGATTTTCTCTTTTTATGTATCGTGGCATCATTGATCACTGGATTGGAGAGTGCCCCCACCTCTGCCTGCCCCACCATGAAACTATTTCCACAAATGGTGATTTGAGATGAAGTCACAAAATTCACGTTGTGTAGTTGTTGTACTTTTTGTTCAAATATATATATATATATATACATATATATATATATATGTATATATATATATATATATATATTTGGTTCTGGATGAACCTTTATTTATATTTATTTTTATGTAGTGCTGAGAATGGAACCCAGTGCCTCACATGTGCTAGGCAAGTGCTCTACCACTGAGCCACAACCCTAGCCCCTAGTTGTAATTTTGAAAAATGCTTTATTTCCATTTTTTTTTTTATTTAGGTAATTTTATTTTGGGAAAAAAATTAAGAGGTGGAACTCTAAAACTCCCAGATTTAATGAGTTTCTCAGTGGGAAAGGGACAATGCTATTGGGATTGTGGACAGAATTCTTTACAGGGTGTGGGGCTGTCCCTGACCTGCAGGATGTTACTAGTCTTGGCAGTGGGCACTATATATTGTCCTAGTCATTGTGACAACTGAAAATGTGTCCTAGCCCCAGCACCCCCAAACACCATTAAGTGACACACTGCTCCAGTTAAGAGCCACTAGTAGGGTTTCATCAAATCCTACCTACATGCTCAACTTTATGACTAAAGAAAAAAAGATAAAAGGTGAAACATTTTCAATTGTATGATTCTGACAATTATTACCACAATTTAGAGTTTCAATTCTCATTTTGAGTCTTCACTTTTCTCAGTTTCTTTAACTCGTCTCTTTAGAAATGTACATTTTTGTAAGTCAAGAAACTGGAACTAAATCTAACACTGATAATTTGCCATTCAAAAACTGATCTGAAAAGTGAAATTTGAAGCTGTACAATTAACATCTTCAGAAATTCTGCATATAGCTAATAGGCATTTCTTTTTAAAATTAATAAAATTAGTAGAATCTAAAGTCTTTTAAATAATCTTTTCAGACAGAATGAGAACACTGCAAAATTCTGTTTATGTGATTCAGATTTCTGGGATGTTTTATCATTTTAAAACCACGAGGACACTGTTTTGGAACAGAAAGTAAAAGAGCCAATGCCACATAGTCCAATTTCAGATGAAGAACAATTTCAAGCCAAATCTGCTGTATCCCAAAACCTTGCAGTTTCTTGATGGTACATGTTTAAAATCCAGGGTTATTATGCCCCTCTGGAAAGCACATCACATGTTTACTTCATACTACTCTGAATATTTTATAGTTTGCATTTAACTTTTATTCTCTTACTTCAATTGATCAAGAAAACTTTCATTTTGAATAAGCATCATTTTCTCCTATTTCTTCCTTGACACTTGATTCTTCCATAACATACTACATATTTTTCCTTTATGACAATACATTATTTTACTAAGCAGAGTATTGAGCTATGACATCTCTGGAATATTGGTGAAGAAAATGGCAGAAGAGATGGGAGAAATGTTATCTAATTAATGGTAACCCTATGTCTAGGTACAGATTCCTAAAACTCTCCTTTTTTGGTCCTATTTGGCCGCCTTTAATGCACCAAAACTGTATATATAATCATATGGATTTACATGAATATTAAGAAAAATGTCAGTTTCATTCTGTTTATATGTTCTAGATTTAGTCTGGATTGTTCTTAAGTGGGAGGCAAGGTTTGCATTCTTACATACAGTCAAGACCCTGCCATGCAGAGATGCCCTGGCTTCCTCAGCTTTGCTCAAAGTCACCTATTGGTTGGGCATTTCCTAACGACACTTTAAAAACCTCAGCCTCCTCCAGTGGCCTTCTCCTCCTTCCTCTTCCATTGTTCAGCAGGCACCTAATAAGTTAACGTATCACAGGATGCATTTTGTTGATCACTGATCTCCACTCACTAGCATGTCTGCTTCGTGAGTGCAGAACTTCATCTAGTTGTTCCCCAGAACATTTCCTGGAACAGAGAAGGGGCTCATTGAATACCTAGGGATGAATGGCTTTATTTTTTGCCTGGGAAAGGGATAAGCACCTTTACAACCCCATGCCTTCTGCTGTCTCTTTCAGGGCCCCAAGGGACCCTGCAAGTAAGGAGCTGCAAGGTGTCCCTTCTGATCCACTCCAAGATGTTCTGCTTGAGTGGCCTGGCTAGTGTCAGGGAGTACTTCTCCGTGTCTGAGCAGACAGGTTGTCCATGTATGTGCGCATGCATCTGGATCTGTATGTGCACAGACAGAGGAAATGCAGCAGAGGTATGAGGAGAACCCATCTTCCAGGGCAAAGGTTTGCCTGCTTATTCTATGTGTGTTCAATGTGGTGGCACAATTTGCAAACACCACAGACCAGGGCACCTGGCACGGCTCAGCAACCAAATTAAATCAGTTTGTATAGTTTACAATCTAAGAATATTCTTTCTTTCCTGAAAGAAAAGCCATTCACTTTTATTTTCACTTCAAATACTAAACAGTATCACACTTGAAATTGACAGTTCAGTTTTCCAGAAGGTTACTGAAACCACTTATTTTTCAGTGTCTTTTCACTGGCACAATTAATAGGAGCTGATGTTAACTGGCCACTTACCATGGGCTTAGTACTGAGCTAAGTGCCTTACACATGTTATTTCTTTTAATCCTCATGACATTTCTTTGAAGTAGGTTATTATCATTCCCATGTTAATGATGAGCAAACAGACTCACAGAGGTTAAATAATGTGCCCATGGTTGCACAGCAAGTGGACAACTAGAACATTTTCCAGTGATTTCTCCCCATGTAAAAGTTGGCACAGCACACTGACCATTTGGTAGTGTTTTTAGTTCTCAATGGGAATTAGAAGAACATCATAGTTCAAATTCTAAAAGACCTTTTTATGATCAAATATACTTAGAAATAATATAATATTCATGATGACATCCTTTCTTTTAGCTTCAATAATAGTAACTGCTAAAAGTATTTTTGTTTAATAGTCAAGTGAATGACCTCACACCTCTGCTGAAACTCCTCTGCCTGCTTTTCAATTTAGACTGAAAAAACTGTTTTCTTTTGCTTTTCTTTACCTAGTTATAATTTTTAAAATGGCATTTTATAGTTTAAATAAGTTTGACAAACATATGGCATCATTCTGAGACTATCTGGTCTTCAGATAGTCTCAGAATATCTGTGTCTATTTTTCTGAAACACCAGCAAACTGAACAGGTTAAAAAAAAAAGAAAAAAAGACTACTCTGGGAAACCAGATTGGATATAGAAAGCACATTTCAGAATGTGCTTTTACCTAAGTAAGGGTAACTTATCTTTGCTTTCATTTTAAAATATTTACTTTCTTCTTTAAGATATCTATACATATATTTTGAATTCAGGATTATTGCATCCTCTGGAAAACAAAGAAAAGACCATGCAGAGAGCCCATACTGGAAGTGCAGAACAGGCTGGTGTTCAACAGGCATTCACCTGGGAGTATCCCTTTGAGACAGGTGTCTCTTTCTATCTCCCTGACCCCTCATCCTCACAGAACCAGCTAAGCCTTAGATAACAGTGTGTTGTTGTTAAGATGCTTCCTGGGTTAGCTCTGGTATGCAAGCCTGCAGCACCAACTGTTGGCTTCAGATGAGAGTATCCTCCTATAAATGGACTACTGAGAACCCCTCCCAGGTTGTACTTTGAGTAGCTGTGCTGTTTAGTATTGAAGATTCTTGGCATTTAGGTATTTCTGAAAAAGCATTTTGTTATAATCTTCTTTCATGTCGATCTTTTTGTGGTTCAATTTTATAGTCACTATCAATCATTTTTGATGTTACAATATATTGTCATAAGAAAAAAGTGTAATATGTTACAGAAGAATCAAGTGTCAAAAAGAATTAGGAGTGAAAGGTGCTTGTTCAAAATGCAAGTTTTCTTATCCAAATGAATAAAGGGAATAAAATAAAGTCAAATACAAACTATAAAATATTCATTGAAAAAGAAAAAACCAGAATGTCATTAGTTTAAAAATACTATATTGCATATAAAATCACAAATTTCTATAATCAGGCACCATATTTGCTGATTCATAAATGTCTTTTTGGTTTAATCATCCCCCTTTCTAGAAGCAAAAATCATTCAAAAGTAAAACAGGTAAGGAAATGACTGTCCTGTAAATGTGATTGGCCTAACAATGCAGTGCTTGGCTTTCTGCCTCCTTACTGCTTTTTGTGCAGACTGAGAGAACACTTTTCTTTAGTTTTTTTTCTTTCTGAACATTTCCAACTTTATTACTTTGCTTTCTGCTTTCATTCACTATTATTATCCATGTCATTTTCCTCCTCCTCACCGTCATCATCATCATCGTCACCTTCTGACAAGTCAAAATCACTGAACCCCAGGGCCATGTTGACTTTCTTCCCCCTTCTCTTAGATGTGGTTTTGGAAGAATTCTGCTTGGCTTGCATGTTTATCTGCATCCCAGAATGCAGCACAGCTCCTGCTTTGTTCATTGAGAAGATATCCCCAAAGCCCATCAGCATCATGGCCTGCAGACTTGGGTTCATGCCATGGCCCTCCCCGTTACTTGCTGCTGTGATCTGACATGACATCTCTGCACTGTTTGACTCCTCTGTTTTAGATTCAAAGTAAGACTCCTCAGACATTCTTGCAGCAAGAGGCAAGAGAAGCTATCAAAGGGGAAGAAAGGACAGAAGTAAAAAGAGAAATTAGGACCAATTTAAATAAGGGAATAGATACCACAAAATTAGTTGGTACTACACAGGAAGTAAATGATTAGTGAAATCCATGAATGTAGGGAATTAGGTAAGAATTTAATTAATGGCCGATTTAGCTCCAGCATATTTGCCATAATTTATGAATGACAAAGCAAATCATAAACAAAAGTTTGCAAAGCACCACAGCAAACCAAATTTCAAATGGACAGGAAGAGACAAGTCTTCAGCCCTCATTTTTCTTAAACCAAAACAGTTTTTAAGATTTCTCTTAATTTTTCCCAATTTCACTTTCATATAGAAACATTTAGTAAACCATTATATCAAAAGGGGGGGGGGGAGAAGAAATTAAGTGGAGACCAAATCCCAAGTAAAAACTTAGAAACTCTGTACCAAAGAAGAAAAGCTCAGAGGAAGTATGAAAACAGTTCTGTTCTCAATGTAGTCCTAGGGGAATTTGGGCAGTTAATTATCTTTTAAACTGGTTTAATATTCTTGCTATGCACTAAAAACGAGCCTGGAATTCATTTGCTTCAACTTATTATTTACTGCAGCCTGATGTTATGTAGTACTATTTGTCCAAATTATTAAATAATTCATTTGTGGATGACTTCTAGTTTGTGTCTAACTTTTTAGTTCTACACACGTATGTAAACATATGTGAAAACTGAGGGAAGTATTCATTTAGATTACTGCTTTTCTTTAACTTCAAATATTCAAGTTTCATTCTTTTAATAGAACTTTTATTCTAAGAATTCTCTTTTCCACAGGTTAATAAATGTCTTTAAAAATCTTACATAATTATTTTCAACAGCCAACCTATTCCCATAACTGTTTGGTCATATTCATATCCAGAGTAGAACTGTTAGGCTATGAAAAATGGTACAGCCTCATCTTTCAAGAAATAAGCAAAGGAAAGCCTATATTTTTGATGTGGTTTAATATGAATAAGTTATGATAATGTACCAATCATATAACTCCAGGAGGACCTTGACTTTTTGGGTACAAAGCTATCCAACACTTAGGTACCAGTTTCTTAGTTTTTAAACTGAAGTTGGATTAGAGTTTTGTTTTGGTCTGTTTTAAACAGCCCATTCTATTAGGAAGACTCCTAGAGGTATCAGTTCAGAAACAATTTATATAAGTTAGCTAAAAAGTACCAGGTATATGGAAGAAAAAAGTTTGCTTTTGATCCTTAAATATTGGAAGCAGGATGTGATTTCCCTTGCAGGCACCCTTCTTGATGTCTCAAATTTGTTTTCAATTATTAGATCCTCTCAGGAACTCTTTATATATAAAACATAAATATTTTATATTTCAAAGGTCTTTCCTCACATTATGTTAGACACCAGAGATTTCTGCAAATGTCCCTCAGCTAAGATTTTATTCCTAAAATTTTACAGTAGTTATAAAGTAAGCTACAGTAGTTAAAAAATAAACATCATCCTTTTTTATGCAGAGAACTCATATTCCCAAATATCTTTAAATTTTTAATTTTAGTAAACAGTGTCCCTGCAATCAGTTTAATAAAACAGTTTTTATGAAGTTACATGAAGGTTAAAGTTTTATAATTAAGACGAGGCTACATACAGAAACCTAAGCCTCCAGCCACTTCATTTTTCAAAGATTTATTTTATCTTTCTCTCAGTAATCTCATTTAAAGCCAACTAGAAACTGAAGTGAGGATAAAAGAAAACAGCTACTTATTAAATATCTGAGCATAAACTTTCTTTCCTTCAGAAATACCAGCTCCAAGCAGAGGAGACATTAAAAGCAGGTACTATAAAGAAAGAAAACTTAGACCTCATAAGTAAGAAAAGGGAAGGAAATCTCACTGAGATTGTGCTTCATGCTGTCCATTGTTAGATGGTGGCCCTCAGAGCAGTTCCTTTACAGAAAGTTTTCTGGAGTTAAAATGCAAGCATACACCCTACTGAGCACTCATAGGGTTTTATTATTTATTACACAACTGTTACTAATAGCAATAATGTGTGCAAGGCAGCCCATAATTTCTTAGCAAAACTGATGCCAATAATCCAAAGAAAGGTTCTAAAGCATACTCTAATAGGTGGTTTAAAGTTTTTTCTTAAAATACTACATTTAGAAAGAGTCAAGCCATGCAGGGCTTTAAGATTTCAATGCATTTAAGAAACAAAACAAAAAAATCCTCTCAGGCTTCAGACGAAGTGCTACAGGGACAAGGGCCCATTCCTGCTCCTGCCCCTCATCAGCCTGGAAAGGCGGGACTCCTGTGCAGGTCCTGGGGGTAATGCTTTCTAGTTTGCCTGCTGCACCTATTCAACCTCATCAGGAAACTTCCCTCCACTCCTTTCTTGAGAGCCAAGAATTTAGAAATCCAGGAATTTAGAAAATGTACCTTTGTAATGTCCCAAGATAGTTTTATGTGTAAGTCATTCCATTCTTATTTTGGGATCACCTGGATTACCAAAGTCATTTTTTAAAAAATTAAATCTGTTAATGAACATTTAATTTCATTGTGTTTTCATTTTTGGATATCAGGTTGCTTTTCCACACAAGTTGGAAAAGGAGACAAACTATCTTACTCTTTAGACGTTGGAAAATATTTGCAATTGGGCCCTAACTGCTTAATGAAGATTAAGACTTAGAGGAAAGTTTTCTGAAGATCTCAAAAAGAAGGGCACTTAAGTTATTTGGTACAATTGTCATAGCAACTATCAAAAATAAAAATATATGTTTACTTCTACTCATCATTGTGATTTGAGTGGAAAAGTAGTGCCCATTAAGAACCCTGGAAAAACAGATAAATTTATACTTAGTTGCTGGAAATAAGTCATTTAAAATAGAGAAGCATGCTGAAATCTGCTTAGACTTTAACCTATCATGTTAGCATGTAAGCTCAAGGTTAGTGTATGCAGAGTAAAATCTTTAACAAGAATTTTTTGTTTCTCTAAATATAATACTTGGGAAAAACCAAGACTCCTCCGAGATATAGAACATAATAGAAGCATGTTCTAAGCTTTTCCAATATTTTGGAACACTAAATTGAGCAAGGACTATTAACACCAACAGGCTAGTTCTATTTTAGAAGAAAAATGTGGTTAAGTTCTAACACTTTCTAAGACTTTCTTAGGTACCTTGGAGTTAGTTATTAATTACTGATGAACTATAAAGAGTTAATCAGCATTTAGGCACATGTTCTGGGGACCTAACAGATGGTGTGAAAACACATCAGATTTTATTTTTGTAAGTCTAATATACGAGCACATGGAGAGAATAACATTTCTTAGGGGAAAAGCCAGAAATAGGACAGCCCTTTTTCTCTAAATTTCTGGCATTTTGATCATTTGTACTAGTTGCTACAATGCAGGCCTTTCACACACAGGTAAGGCAGGAAGTGAGGAGGAGGCAGACCGGGGAGAAGAGCTGCCATGCTGCCATGCTCAGCCACGTTCTGATGCTGCATTTGGGAAGCCGGCAGGGGTTGGTGGGGGTCGGGGGTACTCACCGGCGTGTTAGACTGCTCTGTCAGTTTTTGCTCCCACATCTTTAACCGTCTTTCCCGTTCCTTGAGCTCCTGCTCTTTAAAGCTGAGATCACGCTCTAGTTTCTTTAGTCTCTCAAGGGTTTCCTCAATTTCGCACCTGCACAAGGACAACCAATAAGTCTCAACTCTACTACAGGGTCCATAAGAATGCTTGTCAGAGTCAAAGACTAATGCGCGTGTTTTGAAGTCTACCAGGAAATAACCAGGGAAGCAGAAATCTTTTATATCCTTAAAAGTCGACAGGTAACTTTTAGTTTAGAAAAACAAGCTCAAAGTATTGCAACAAAACATCAAGGAGCCATGGGATACAGCCTAACTGCGGAGCTGGTGTCCTAGGCTAGTCATTAGTGAATGCCTATAGTCATCTAGCTGTTTAGAGTTTATAAAGCACCATTATATATCTCATCGTATTTCCAGAACAGCCCAACAAACAGGCACTTATTTGTACTATGGATGGGAAAATGACACTCAGGTTAGGCTATCAGTATCATACTGTCAGCAAGTGATTGAGATGGCACTTTAGCCTACCTGTGGCTCAGCAACCCAAGCAATCAATAGATTAACCTGACTCAGCTTCTTTGGTTGGAAGGCGTGGTGGTTATATCATATCAAGGCTCTGTAACTTGTCTGATCCTAAGAATTACCTGGGCAGCTCGTTGAAAACAACAAAATGATGAAAGCACAGATTCCTAAAACCTTTCCTTGGAGCTCATGCTTCAGTAGTCTGGGGGTTGGGAGGAACTTCCATTAGTTAATAAAAACCTGGGAGAGTCTTTACAATCAGGCAAGTGTAGGACACCGTGGGCCAGAGGAGCTCTGATCTCTTTAATAATGTTTAAAGGAAATTCTCTGCTTCATCTCTTTAGGCCCCCCAACCTCACCCTTGGAACAATGTGCCCAGTAACAGAAACCTTTTCTTCACAGCAACGGAAACTGCTAAGATGGCTTGGAACAAACTTTTTTCTCCTGCAGGGATGTCATGATTTTAATGTCTAAATTTATACTTGGAGAACTGGAAGTTCTTTCCTTAAGTTTCTGAAGAAAGCCACAGTAATGAGGGGATGAGACAAGGTTGGGGAGAGGGAAGGGAAGGCCAAGAAGCCCACAGAGAGGAAGACCAAAAGGAGGAAGAGGTGGCATGTGGGAAATCCGTGACACCTCTAATGGCTCCTGAGCGTAGCCAACAGCTGTGCCAGAGTGCCACGGAGGCAAACCTGACTTAGACTGCACCCTCAAGAGGGTGGGGAAGTGTGGAAGGCAGAGCCCTCTGGTCAAAGTTAATGAATATGTGCAACCAAAATCTGCCTTTTTATTTCCAGGGAAAATCAGAATGTGTGGGAAGCTTATTCCAATGCTTTTATAGATGAGAACCTAATAAAGGAAAACAAGAAGTTTCTAGGTATTAACTGGCAAAGTCCAACTCAGGAAACAGTTATTGAGGTGGGTCTGGATTTGGGCCCAAGGCTTAGCTTCCCTGCTTGTCTGAAAAGTTCCTCAGCTAGGATGCAGCAAGTAAGTGCTGCCCACAAGTATCAACACTTCATCCCTTCACTCACACCATGTAAAAATGTATAAAGAGAATCGAGTCACAGTCCTTAAAAAAAGGACCAGAAACTATAATCTTTTCAGAATTGAGACTCATAAAATCCAAATTGAACCCTTGACATTTCTGACAAAGATATTATGCCCACTCATAGTGTGCTTTCATTGTTCAAATGAGGGGTTGAAGGGAAACAATACAGAAAATCTTAGGATAAACTTTTGTAACCAAAAAAAAAAAAAAAAAAAAAAAAAAGCAAGCTATCTTCAGCCAGAGGGTGGCAAAGAGGCTGCACAGCTGAGCATGCTCAGGGGTGAGATGGCAGTGGCGTGGGACATTGGTCTGTATAGCTTTTGCCAAGCCAGTCCCAACTCCCCTGCCAGCAGGACTGATCTCACTCATGTTCTTTTCAGTCAGGGTAAATGGCTAACACATTCTGTTTCACTTGTAATTGAACCCAAGGGCTCATCTCAAGTTCCAGGTCTGGGAACCCACTGTGATTTTTTGAGCCCTTCTGGAAGAGAGATCAAGAGTTAAGTAAGCCGAAAGCTGTGACACAGAAACAAACACTGACTGAAAAGATCTTCTTCCTCCAACTGCTCCTCAGGCCCAGCTTCCCAGCTCTGTTCTATCTCCTGTGCCCAAGCATCTGAGGTTAGGAACCACAAGAGACCCAAGACCAAGAACACAGATGCTGCTCCCCTAGCTGTTCCCTTTTTGCTGGTGTGTTGTTCTGCATCAAATGCATTTGTTGGTGCATTTATATAACCTTCCTTTTCTAAAATTATAATTAAGTTTCTTGGTTGATGAAATTTTGGTTTTTCTTTTAAACTAAACCCAACCAACGTTGATTTCAAGTAGTATTACTTTCCCCTACGCTAAGAACAGGCAATGAACTGTGATTAACTTCTTTCATTAAATAAGAAACTTATTTTGAAATAAAAGGTCTAGCCGGTTGTGGTGGCGCACGCCTGTAATCCCAGCAGTTGGGAGGCTGAGGCAGGAGGATCGTGAGTTCAAAGCCAGCCTCAGCAACTTAGTGAGGCCCTAAGCAACTCAGTGAGACCCTGCCTCTAAATAAAACACAAAATAGGGCTGGGATGTGGCTCAGTGGTGGAGTGCCCCTGGGTTCAAGTATCCCCCCTCCCCCCACAAAAAAGAAAAAGTTTCTCTGCCAAACAACAATATAATATATATATTACATGATAAATATATATTAAAGTTAGTTTTATTTATTACATGATTTGTGCTAATATCCAATTTGGAAAGATTACATTTTCTGATCCCTGCTTTCTGTTGTCAAGAGGGCATGTCACAGTAAGAGGACTTTGGTCACCAAGGAAAAATACAACAATGGTGTTCTGCCAGAAACATAGGTCTGAATGCTCACAACCCCATGTAACTCACTCAGCGCAGATTGCCATTTGTTTGTAGACAATCACAGGGGTTAATAAAAACTGAAAGCAGGACAAACAGGGTACACTTTCGGTTCTTAATGCTTGCCATTCCTGCTAGTATGTCAACAGGAGGAGAATCAAGATGAGGATTTGATGAACAGGGAAATGCTGATATTAGATTTCTTTCCTATTATCTATTAGACCAACAAGAAGAACACAGTTTATGTGGATTTTAATAATCTAGCTTTACAAAGAATTTTAAAATCATTTAATTTTCCAAAAATAGATGTTCCATCTGGTCTATGTGTAGAGGAAGCTCTACCAGAAAACAATCATCTGCCAGAAACACCACAGCAGGATTGGAAGCAGACTTCACTGTGACTCTCATTCGCTAAAATAGTCTTTGGGCCCTGGTCATGTGGTTTTAGGCACCAGACAAAAGTTGGGGGAAAGCAAGAAGTAGTGTGAATATATTGTCCTTTGAAATATCCAGATGATCTGACAAAAACATCGTTCTTTTCAGCACTTGGCAGATTAAGGAAGACAGTGTTTTTTTTTTTTGTCGTAATGATAACCTAAAACGATCGTGCCCTGTAATATGACTCGTAGCTAAACAGGAATCCAGTTAAATGAATCCTGCATGTTAATGGGGAGTTGGCATAACCATTGGTCACAGTCCAGCAACAACATGGGGCAGCGTACATGCCTGAGTGGCCTGTGTACCAGACCCCTGGGTCCCATTACAGGCTTCACCTCAGTACAGTGTGATCTTGGGCAAGTTACCCAACTGGCCTGGGCCTCAGTTTTTGTAACTGTGATACAATTAGGGTTGCCATAGGGATTTAAAAAGATAATCCCAATGAAGTACAGGCATCTGGTAGGAACCTCATGAACAGTAACTGTGTTTATTATTATAATAGATATTATTCCCCATGTTTCCAACCAATTGCCAAGTTCAGTTGCAACAGTTCTAAGCTTCTCAATCTGTGGTTTGCTGGTTCAGGTAAAAATACACATTCTCTCTCCAGCCCTCAGAGCACGGGCAATAGTTCTTAAAAGAACCACTAAGGACGCCCCCTGACCAACTGTATTTAACGAAAATATACTGATGTATTTTCCTCTTCTTTCTACCACTCTCTATTACCAACTTTATTTCCCTCATGTTTCATCTTGAAGTATTTTTTTGTTGTTGTTTCGATTGTTTGAGAAAGGGTCTCCCTATGTTACCCAGGTTGGGTCCAACTTGTGATCTTATTGCCTCAGCCTCCTGAATAGCTAGGATTACAGGCATGCACCACTACACCTGGCCTGAAGTATTTAAAAAAATAAATTTATCATTCAACTAATTCAGGCTTAGTGTAAAAAAGTAAAAAATAAAGATAGAGAAAAAGAAAGTACTCTTCAATAATCTTACTACCCAGTGATAATACTATTATTATTATTATTATTTTTTTTTTTTTTGGTAGTGGGAATTGAACACAGGGGCACTCTACCACTGAGCTATAGCCCCAGTGCTTTGTAATTTTTATTTTGAGGCTATGTCTCACTAAGTTGCTGAGGCTGGCCTGGAACTTGTGATCTTCTGCGTCAGCCTCTCAAGTTGCTGGGATTACAGGTGTGAACCATCATGCCTGCAACAATCACTTTTTGATACTTTTCTCTTTGTGCTTATATACATACACATTAATATGCCTTTATTTTACAAAAAATGGAGTCATTCTAAACAAACTAGTGTAGCCTCCATTGAAAAATCATTTATCAGATATATAATGAATGGTTCTGTTTTACTTAGTATACTGTAACATTATCATTAAAAAAACAATTTCCATTTTATTGTACTTACCACCATTTCTAGTTGTGTAATTCTAAATGAGGCCTGCCTGAACAAGTGCCTATGCAGTTCTTGCATACTCTTCCTGTTCATTTTCTTAAGAATAAAATGGTAGTGGCAGGACTTCTGGGACAAAGAATAAAGACAGTTTATAGGAATCTGTCTTCCCAACAACTCGTGTTTCCCCACTAGCACTGAATGAGAAAGCCTATAGCACTCGGCATTTTCATAATGTGAATTTTTGCCAACCTGATAAATTATAGTCGCTTGTATTTATTTGATGGCTAAGTGAGGTTAAATATTTTTCATGTTTATTTGCCATTTGATTTCTCCTTTTATGAAATGCCTTTTCGTGTCCTTTAGCATATTTTAATTAAATTGTTATTATAAGATAGTCATTCTCTATCAAAGTGGTTTTCAGTGTGTGGTCTGGGGACCTAAGAAACTTTTCAGAGGATTCTCAAGGTCAAACTGGTTTTCACAATAGCTCTAAGACAGATTTGCCTTTTCTATTCTAATTCTTTCACAAATGTACAGAGTATTCCAGTGGCATGATGTGCAAGGGCTATAGGCTGAGTCTGAAAGCAGGATTTATTATTGTTTTTGAAATGAATCATCAATAAGCACATTTAAAATTTTTCGGTTCTTTTTGATTATGGTAAATATTGTCAAATATGACTTAGACAAAGTTTTTGAAGTCCTCAATAATTTTTAAGAGTATAACAGAATCCTGAGACCAAAACGTTTGAGAAGTACTTGGAAATTTATTTATGATGGGCACTACTTTTGGCCATATGAATGTTTTAAATTTTTATATTTAAAGGTTTTAAATTTACAAACAATTTGTTTTCTGATTTTGTTGGCATACTTTAAAAGACTCCCTATCTCAAAGGCATTAATACTAGTATTAAAATCCTATTAATCCTTTGGATAACAGATCAAATAACATTTCCTTGGGGAATTCTTTTATTATATCCTCAGACTAGGTTGGATTTCATGGTTAATGCTCTCAGACATCTAGTACTTCTGTCATAATGCTTGTCAAAACAGTAATTAAATAGTTATTTGGACACTTATATTTAGCAGTTTAACATTGGTCTCTCTTTCTGGAACACACCATGAGCTTTGGGATGGTCATGCTCATCACTACAGCCCAATACTGAGAATGGCACTAGCCATGTCTCCAACAGCAGAAGTTCAAGGAACACACTGACGAATGAATGTAAGCAGCACTTCTGTAGGGAAAATTACTTACATATTTATATTCCCTGTGTAAGAGCATAATGTCTTTTATGTTATCACTATGGTACTTTCTTCCTTCCCTAAGTATTTATTGAGCAACTGCTGTGTTCAGGGCACATTCTAGATACTATGGGGACTGTGATAAGCAAAGATAATGCCTACCCCTCCAATATTTCAGTCAGTGAAACATTAAACAATAGACTGTAGAGCACACAGGTGGGCATGATCTGACCTGGAGTCAGGGGACACTCCCTGGAAGACACTCGAATTCAGCAGCCACTGAAGCCAGTAGAGTTAGGGTGGGGTATGGGGTTCGGTGTAGTGTAGCTAAGATAGGATGGCTTTAAACAGAGGAAACTAAGCTTGCAGAGACACAGAGTAAGGCAGAAACATTCCTCTGCTGTGGGAATGCAGGCCAGAAACTAAAGGTGCTCTTAAGATGAAACCACTGGTGCTCTTAAGATGAGGCTAGCGAAGTCAGAGATGGGGGTTTTCTGACTCTGAAATATTTCTATCTTTGTCTTAAAAGCATGGGAGTCCATGTGTGGATTTTAAAGGGGAATGAACTGATTAGGTGTGCACTCACAGCAATGTAGGAAACTATATTACTTTCTTATTTTGTCTTGTTAATTATTTCAACACAGAAAAAAGTCCCTCATACCTAGACTTTTTTAAATTAAAAAATTATTTTTAGTCATAGATGGACATAATGCCTTTATTTTATTTATTTTTTTGTGGTGCCGAGGATGGAACTCAGTGCCTCACAAGCGCTCTACCACTGAGCCACAACCCCAGCCTCCATACCTAGACTTTTCACTGTATTACTTTTGTATTTCTAAATAAAAAATCACTAAATTCACTGGCCCTACACAGCTATTTCAAAGGAATAAAAATAAATAAGAGTACTGTAAAACAACAACAGAAAGCCCCAAGAAATGTCTAACAACAGGAGTGAACAACTCAGACTTTCACAGTACGTGCAGTATTCACTTGGCATCAGCAGATGGCGTGAGGTGTCACTTACTGCCAGGGCTGTCAGGAGCAGAGATGAAGTTACCTAAATCTCTGCAGCGTTTGGGGAGGAGAAGTGTCAGCTCCCAAACACACTATTTATATTCTTGCATCATGGGACCCGTCGCAAATGTTTCTCCCTGGCTTACTTTTTCCACTCATACAATAGGATTTTCTCATTACTAAGTTTGTTTTACACTTAAGAAATTTTAATAGGATTTATAACATCCAGAGTTTTCTTTTAAAAGTATTTTTATAGTCTTTCTACCCTCTGCACTAGCAGATAGGGTTCTGCAAACTTCAAGACTAACAGTATTTTCATTTCTTACTGGTCAGAGGCCAAAGCCTCCTAACAGAGTGTATACAGAGAAACGTCTGGTAACCATCTTTTGTCTCAAGATATGATTTTAATATTCTTTCCAAATACGGGGTAACATACTAAAGCAACAAGCTTTGAGAAACACTCTTTCTTGCTTACTTATGAAATGGAAGACTCATCAGACCTCCAAAATCTTATGACTTTTTTTTTCTTTGTTTTTTTTCTGTGCTGTGCTTACAAATTAGACTGTTGTCAGCCTCTCTGGTCCTTTCCTCCACTGAAGCTAGTGGTGGACCTTTGACACTAGGGCTGGGATTTGGCACCAGGGCCACCTACCTCCACTCTGCCTTGTGGTGCAGGAACGAGTTACACTGGTCAGGAAGGCTGGTGTCATTGGACATGGACTCCAGAATAGAAATGATTTGCTTGAAGGATGGCCGTTTCTGAAGAAGAGAAGAAAAGCAATCAATTTTGGACACTTAAGAAGGGAGATCTTTAAGAGAAGATGTAGATGTCCAAGGTACAGTAATAAGCTCAACCCACTGTAACAAAAAGAACATGATGTAGTGTTCTGGCTTAGTTATTTTACAACCACCAGATTGCTCTGGTTTAGGGAACTATGTTCTCTATTTTCAATTAACTGTATTTTTATTTTTGTTTGTTTTTGTTACCAGGGATTGAACCCAGGGGTGCTCAACCACTGAGCCACATCCCTAGCCCTTTTTATTTTGATACAGGGTCTTGCTAAATTGCTGAGGGCCTCGCTAAGTTGTTGAGGCTGGCTTTGAACTCACAATCCTCCTGCCTCAGCCTCCCAAATCATTGGGACTACAGGCGTGCACCACCATGTCCAGTCCAATCAACTATTTATAAGCAGACTCAGATGTTGTTTTTCTATTATGTGGCCTAATGCTGGGGGAATAAGTAATTTTCTCTGGGAAAGAAGAGTACTAATTCTCTCTGAGATATGATTAAGGTCCCTGAAAGGAAAAAGTTAAGTCATTTATATATCTAAGTGATAAAGCTAGTAAAAAGATAATGGTGGAGTCTACATGGCAGGCATGCTAGTCACTGTGAAATCCATTTCACTTTTCTGTGTGTTTAAAAGATTTTATATAAAATGTTGGGGGAAAATCTACCAATCAATCCATTTGAACTAATAAAATTTCCCAACTCAGTTGGTTGGGAAGGAACCCCAATTTTAAAGCTATCTTAATGTCATTGCTTTCAATATATATTTCATATTAGAACCAGCTTCAGTGCTGGAACAATGTAAGATTCTGTTTAGCAGAAACTGAAAAAGCAGTGGTTAAGTGTACTTCTTCAGTGAGCAGTAACTACACTTTCTCTTTAGATTCTAGCCAAGGTTGAAACAAAAGGTTAAAATAAAAATGGAGAAAGATAATAAAAGGATGATGCATATTCTCTCTTCATCAGGCTTCATAATTATACCATTTCTGAACAAATTACAGTTGCAGCAATTAAAACATGCATTTTAATTTAGGAGCATAAAAACAAGAAGGAACAATGTTGAGGTGGCTTGCTCTTGGGACTTGAATGCTTCCTACATTATTAAGCAAAGCAATTTTTTCATTTCTCAGAAATATAAAACTGGAATATTTATTGAGTTTCACCACTATTGTTCTCTTTTAAGGGCACATGTCTGTGCACATGTGTGTGTGAGTTATGTTTTGAGAGTGTAGTAGCTAAATGGTACTGATGTACATTAAGCCTTCTATTAAAGAAGAAAATGCCTTAAGTAGGAAATTTGAGAAATACTGTTTGTCTTTTTTACCATTGTTTCTACCTTAATTTCGCATATCATGTGTCATGTCTTAAAAGAAAAAAATGTTTGGTTATACAGGAATTAATTATATAATAAACATAGGATTTTCATTTTGGAAGGAAAAGCAGCAGGAGGAGCTAATGCATTTTTTTTTTTTTTTTGTACTGGGGATTGAACCTAGAGGCACTCCACCACTGAGCCACATTCCCAGCCCTATTTTGTATTTTACTTAGAGACAGGGTCTCACTGAGTTGCTTAGGGCCTTGCTAAGTTGCTGAGGCTGGCTTTGAACTTGCGATCCTCCTGCCTCAGCCTCCCAAGTGCTGGGATTACAGGTGTGTGCCACCGTGCCTGTCTATAAATTTTTAAAGAAAAACATGTCTCCCGTATTTAATGATTCTAAGGTAAAGCTCTTTTGTAGCTGGATGACAAGCATTCCAAGAAAAATCTTAATTCTATAGTTAGCATCTACTCTAGGACAGAAATGATCAAAGAGAATATTCAAAATGCCACACCAGCCAGGTGTGGCGGCACACGCCTACAGTCCCAGCTACTAGTGAGGTGCGGTAGGAGGATCACTTGAGCCCACCCTGGGCAACATAGGGAGACCCTGCCTCAAAAAAGAAAAAAAGAAGTAAAACAAAGAAGAAAGGAGGAGGAGGATGCAGAGGAGGAGGAGGAGAAAGAAAAACACAACAGTGTAGAATTTTATGGTAATATCTTTGAGTGCTCTGGTTATATAATAATACACGTGATCTAAGGATCTCATGGACATTCTCTGAGGGGGCTTAGGTGCCTTTTAGGTATTATGTAGACTTGGTTTATTTTAAAATATCACATCTAGGAACATTTATTAAGCACCTACATTTATTTTTCCTCTATTTGTTATCTCCATTTTATAGATAAGGAGAACTAGTCTCAGAAAAGTCTGAACTGCTCAGTATCACACAGGAGGCAATCTGCACAACCAGGGGGTCATGATTTTAACCCCTTTATGTCTTTTATTACAAAAGAGCAAGGTATTCTCATCAAACTTACAGCTTCAGCTATTCTTTTTCCTTATTTAGAAATGTCCTTTTAAGACTTAAAGTAATATTCATCTTTCCCTTCTTTCTTTTCTTCAGTAAAATATTTTGAGCACCTGGCATAACCTACTAGAGTGACCTGACATAAGCCACTAGAGTGACCTGACATTTACGTAATACTAGCTTTTTTTTATATACATCACCCTCTCCTCATTACAAAAGAACACCAGTCCTAGAGGTGGGGTGAACATTTTAATCTAGGTGTTGATACTCTAAAAATCTAGGACTGGAAATTACCAATTATGACTCTCCATAAGTGCACAGGACTGGCACCAATTCCTGGTTGAACTGCTACATATTTCTAGCCAGAGAACTAAAATCTGTCTCTCAGAAAATGTACTGTGGTCCCACTTCTTCAGGCAACAGCAAATTTGCTAAACTGATATAAAGTGCTTTTAGGAAATACTAAAGAATTAGTTCTATTCCCTCACTGAGTCTGTAATGCATTTAGGAAGAAAAAGATATTTTAAAAAATACCACAATACAAGGCAGGGCAGTAGCCCAGACTGTGGTTTGGAACAAGAGTTTAGACTAAGCCTGGCTGGGGACAACAGAGTAGCCAGGGAAGGCTCCATAATGAAGCATCAAGGAGAGAAGGAAGGAAGAGAGTGTGCTCAGGAAAAGAAGGTGTGCGAGGTGATCTGGAGAGGAGCAATGAGAGGGTGGGAATGTGGGCTGCCGCCTTTATGTAATCAAATCCATCACAGCGGGCTTGGAGTAGCTGGATCAGAATAAGACGTCAGGAAATGAAGTAATCCAGACTTTGGGGATGGTACCAGAAGATCTCAGAATTGACTGTCTCCCAGAATAACAAGTGAATTACAACAGAAAACACGTGGAATGGAGCCTTTGAATCGCCTCTTTAAAAGCCCCATTCCTGCTGATGGACAGAATCACAGCCTTTGGGATAGGAGTCCCCTGTGTTTTTCCTTTGCTAGCAAAGCAATAAACTTTCTTTATACTTTTTCTCAAAAAAAAAAAAAAAAAAGATGTCATGAATTTAGGAAATAAAAATCAACCTTAAATTTCCTTTATCCTTCACATGGCTGAACACTAGATTCTTTAGGTTCTGAAGAAGGGTCCTGTTACTTCATGTTACAGACTTGGAGCCAACTTCATGGCTTCAACACTAGGCCTAATGCCCTTTATGAGTTTTTTATACTATAATTTAATTAATGAGCAATAAACATATGTTCTTAGAATTTTGATTAATGTAGTGCCAAGTTTCAGATTAAGAAATTACAAACGTGCTTTGCATACTGAAACATGATTACAATTATACAGATCTAGATGCATTAATCTAAGTTAATGCAAATAATTTCAGGCAAAATTTCTATTTAAGTATTAGAGAGAAAAACACTATAAAAATCACTATATATTTTACAATGGACATATAACTAGTAGAAGGAGTAGGGGAAGGGTAGCACACCACTGAACAGTTCAATACATGTTTTAGAGCAAGCTTACAAATATCTTCTGGATTAGTTGCAAAGTTCAGGCATCTCTCTCTCTCTCTCTCTCTCTCTCTCTCTCTCTCTCTCTCTTTTTTTGGTACCAGGGATTGAACCCAGAGGTGCTTAACCACTGAACAACATCCCCAGCTCTTTTTCATATTTTATTAGAGACAGGGTCTCACTGAGTTGCTTAGGGCCTAAGTTGCTAAAGCTGGGTTTAAACTCGTGATCCTCCTACCTCAGCCTCCTGAATCACTGAGATTACAGGCATGTGCCACCAGACCCAATTTAGGCATTTATCTTGATATTTAAAAATCCCCATATTCTGCAAAATCATGCACAAAAAGTAATAGGACCTAAACAAGGATAGGGCAGACCATTGAAAACCCATGCAGCTTTGTCATGGACTAATAATAAAATAATTATCCTAAATAAAAATACTAATGCAGTTTAAAACATGATAAAATCTTCAATAAAATAATACTAAGCCGGACGTGGTGGCGCATGCCTGTAATCCAAGCGACTTGGGAGGCTGAGTCAGGAGGATTGTGAGTTCAAAGCCAGCCTCAGCAACTTAGTGAGACCCTAAGAAACTCAGTGAGACCCTGTCTCTAAATAAAATACAAAATAGGGCTGGGGATGTGACTCAGTGGCCGAGTGTCCCTGAGTTCAATTCCTGGCTTCGGTTCCAAAAAAAAAAAAAAAAAACTAAGTAATTATAGGATTCAATTTGGACAAAATAAAGGTGAAAGAAATTTGTGGATAGGACTGAAAGCGAAGATTGAAACTTCTGGATACCAGGGCAAAGACCAGATGCTTGTGGCTAGGGAGAACCAGCAGCAGCCTTCCCCATGCCAAGTAGGGGGATATAGAGTGAAAGCACTTCATGGCACCAGGCTGCCTTGCAAGCTGCATTATTGTACTTTGCTCTCAGTGTGGAATAGTGTTCTGGAAAACATTCTGCATGAATCAACACGAATTCTGTGTCATACCAACAGTCTGATACACACCAATTATTTCTGAGCTACTCAAACCAAAGAAGCATGTTGTGAAAGAACAGACTGTGTTGTGATCACTCATGCTTCCTGGATGTCAGAATGAAACTGGGTTTAAATTAGGAAAGAATTCCACTTTTTAGCCTTTCTTTTTGGCCTCTATTTCAAAGGTCAATTGTGATACCTCTATTTCCATGAAAACTGGCACCAATGTGAACTTGAAGATTTTTGTTCCTTTCTTGAGTGTAATTGCTCTCTTATTCCAATGTTTAATTTGTGAGAGTCTTATTTTTCAACTTTTTACTATGGAAAATTCCAAACTGAACCTCCATGTCCAATCACTGAGCTTCAAAAACTACCAGGGCCAATCTGGTTTAATCTATACTGGCTTCCATTAGCCTTCACCTCATTTTGAAGCATATCCAAGACTGGTCTATCATTTTATCTGTAAATATTTCCATATGTATATGAGAATCTTTTTAAATGATCTTTGCAGGGAAAGGAAACAGGCTATTCATGTTCAAATGTGATAACCACACGAAAGGCCAAGTTTTGGAATTTTTCCAACTCCATTGTGATAACTCAAAAACATCCCTGAAACTGGACAGGGAGGACGTACCAACATTCTCTGGAAGTGCTATTTGTGCCTGCTCTCTGGTTAGGCAGGCAACACAGCAGGGCCTCATACCAGACTGCTAGGGTTTATGACCAGCCCCACTGTATACCAGCAGTGTGGTCCTGACTCATTATTTAAACTCTGTTTTCCTTGGAACTTCATGTAAGATGAAGGTAATCACAATACCCATTTCAAAGACACATTCTGAGAAATAAGCAAGTTAATACACATAAAGTGCTTGGAACAGTGCCTGGCTATAAGACATACTGTGATATACTGTGTTGTATTAGCCATTTTTATAACATAAAGGTGCAATGTTTATTAAAGGTTAAAAATGAAAGAATAAAATTATTTTTACTGAGTCAAGAATGCCAAAGAATACTATAAAGAAAAGAG
This sequence comes from Glaucomys volans, assembly GCA_020662805.1. Classification (NCBI taxonomy): domain Eukaryota; kingdom Metazoa; phylum Chordata; class Mammalia; order Rodentia; family Sciuridae; genus Glaucomys; species Glaucomys volans. The sequence continues at coordinate 405,151 of JAJEJO010000923.1, forward strand.
TCAATAATGAGTCTCTAGAGATCAAGATAAGTAGATGCCAACATAGGGCCTTAGCAGTCAGACTGGAGCTTACAGGAACACCAATCCAACTTTGCTTTGTAATGGCTTTTATTACCCAAGTTTTAAAAACTCAAAACCAAACAAACAAGTGCAAATTCAGAATACTAAACAACCAAAAAATATACCTTGGCATCGGCTTCCCAACACTGGTGTAACAGGTCAGCAAAACTTCTGGGGCAACTGCTTGGAATGGTTAGTCTCTATAACAGAGAGAAGTAAAACAAACGAACAAACAATAACAACAACAAAAAACACAGGATTTACTCAATAAGTTAAGCAAAGACTATTTGAAGAGGGGTCCTAAAAGAGCTAATTTGAGAGCATAAACAAGATGTGAAATTTGAAGGCTCCATGGACTAATATACGACGGGAGAATTTACATTCAGAGCTATATCATCTGATCTCTAAAGACTCCCACTTTTCCTTCAAAGAGGAATCATAGTGGATGGAGAAGTCAGGTTCAGCAGCACAAATGCAATAAAACAGGATCAAGTCTAAAAGAAACTACAGTAAGAGAGGGGCAAGTTGAAACTTAGATACTAAACCTAAAACCACAGACTTAGTCCATATTTTTTATTACCAACTTATGACATATGCAAACAGGTCAGGTAACTAGGAAACCAGTTTGTTTTTGGCAAGAGGTGCACAACTCTGAAAACATCATTGGCACAGAAAATCACAGAGATAATTTTTAAGAACTCTGCATTTTCTCATTGGAAAGTAAAACATGCTGAATGTATGATTCATAGCTTTGCTTTGGTCACACCCATCTACTGTAAGGACTTGATATAACACAAATTATCATGTGAACATCAATTCCACTCTAGCATTCTTCTGCAGTGGTTCTCATAGAACATGCCACACCCTTATCCTGAGGAGGTAGGTATTTTTTTGTTTTATAGACTGCAGAGGCTGGGGCTACAGCTCTATGGTAGAGCACCTTTATAGCATATGCAAGACCCTAGACTGATCCCCAGCACCACAAAAATAAATGAGTGCGAGACATCCTCCAATATACCATCATGATCAAGGACTTGCCTGCAACCTATCAAATTTCAAATGCCCCATGTGTATTCATGCAAACAAATGATGAGGTTTCTAATTTTCTGGGCCTAGAACATAAATGATTTGCAAATAAAATATACTTTGAGCAGTTTCCAAACACCCCAAACTTTCCAAGAACATATCTACCAAATAAAATAAATCAAAGGAAGATTGATTTTTACATAATTCACAACTTTATCAAGACTTTTGAAGACCATCACCAAGAACAGTGTTGCTTTTGGTACTGGAGTCATTAGTACAACCCAACTCTTTCGGACTGCATTTGTAGCTGTTGAATTCTATTTACCCACAGGTGCAAGCACCTAAAATTGTCTCATTAGTTAGTTCCCCTAGTGTGGTCATGCCTGAGCATTTGTACACTGCAATATGTATTTTAGTTATTTCTCATTTATATTACAACACTATATTGACCTAAAATAAAATATGTGTAGATGTTGTGTTCCTCTGAATTTCCTTTCAGAGGCATGTAGGATGTTAACAGAGTTGTTATAAAGAGAACACTGAGTGTGATGGAGTTGAGGACTGCTGTACTAAGAAGTACTAAGATTTATTCCCCAGCACTGTCTGCCAGAGAAATTGTACGAACAGAAAACTTAAAATTGAACTTGGTTGGATTTGGGGGAATTTATGTGTAAAACTAGAAAAATAGTTGCCTTGGCAAGAAAGCTGACAAATCTATATTTGGAATTATGGATAATCTCAAAACAAAATAAAATGAAAAAACAAAACAAACCTCTTTAAATTAAAGGCTAAGTTAAGTACTTTTAAATGTTTTGTTAGAGCAAGTTGTACTAAACTGCATTATTATTTTACTGTAATAATAACTGACTTTCATCAAAAGGAAAATCAGGTATTTTTTTTTAATATAAGATGGTTGAGACATGGACACTAATAAAAACAAACTAATTGCACTTATGCAACTGAATGTACTCCATATATAACTAAGAATAATGAGTTTTTGGAAAGGGTCAATTAATACTTTTCAATATAACCTTGCCTCAACATTTTTCCATGAACTGGAAATGTGAATTGGCTGAATATGGATGATCACTTCTGTTATATTTCCATACTGAAAAATTTTTTTGACACAACATCTGACACAATACACAAAAACCCACAATCAGTTAAAATAACCTGACCTGGTCAAATATCAGTTAAATCTAGACTCAGACACTTTATGTAAGGGATTATTTTGGTGCATTAAAAAGTACTTTAAAATAGAATCCAAAGCATTCAGGTTCTGATTACATAACTGTGGACATTCCTAATGCATTAAAACATTCTGGATTAACTAGATCTTAGCACTAGCTTTGTAGTGCTGCTTAAAACTTAAATATTTTAAAATAAAGATTCGCATTTAAAATTAAAATATTTCCCAAATCACTCAATTAGTCATGGCATTTTAAAAAGATCATATCCTTTTTTGCACCATATTCTACATAAGATAAAAAAATTATTTTTTAGGTCAAGTTTTTAATCTTTCCAAAGTATAGTCAAGAGTAGTGAATTGTTTTATGAAGATTTGTTAATCAAATTGCTTTGTTACTTATAACAAAACACGTTTTACATAAGAATCTAAATATTTATAAGTGTAGTAATTATGCTTCCCAGAATATTCTGAATGCCCACTGATGGAGTTCCATGGAAATGACAATAGCAAACATACTCATCTGTTGATTTTAAAAATTCCTTAGTAATGCCCTCTTTTTTAAAAAATATATATTGGGTTTTTTTCTTAATGCGTGTGTTTTGTTTTTTATTCTTACAGACTGCATTTTGATTCATTGTACACAAATGGGGTATAACTTTTCATTTCTATGGTTGTGCACACTGTAGATTCACACCATTCATGTGATCATACATGCGCATAGGGTAATGATGTCTGTCTCATCCCACCATCTTTCATACCTCTTCCCCTCCCTCCTCTCATTTCCCTCTATGTAATCTAAAGTTCCTAAATTCTTCTCTTACTCCCCACCCCCATTATGTATCATCATCCACTTATCAGAGAAAACATTCGGCCTTTGGTTTTTTGGGTGGGTTCATGGTTTATTTTGTAAGTTCAACAGGGTTTTATGCATCTAGCTTTAGTAAGATTTTTTAAAAAATTTATTTATTTTTTATTTTTTTAGTAAGATTTAATAGCAGAAAAACAGATGCTTAAAGTCCTTCATCTCATTATTAAGGGTTTAGAAGCAGAGATCTTCAGATATATTTTTAGAAAGTACTGATTTCCTATAGGTGCAAAATGCAGTCCTAAATGGTGAGACTGAACCAGGTCTTACCTGTAGGTAAGAGCAACGTGCCAGTCTCAGTTTCCTGATTCTGGTACTGTCCTATAGCTGTGTAATGTACTAGCAGTGGCAGAAGCTGGGAGATGGGGATGATTCTTTGCAATATTTTTACAATCCCTGCAAGTCTGTAATTATTTCAAAATAAAAAGTTAAGAAGAAAAGCAACTCTAATAATTGGATGTAGACATTACAGGTGACTACAGCACATTTAAAATTTCTCCTTGATGGTTTAAACACATCATTCTTTATTTAAATGAGGTCTGTTAAAAATACAGTTACCTTTTCCCAACCCAATAACCAAAGGTACTCAGCAATAAAATAAACTAACTAGAAACTGAAAAGATTTTGTAAGTCATATTCCTTTAAGTCTTGATTTTGTTAGCAAATGAAATCAATCCTTGGGAATTACCTTGATGCTATGTCAACAGAATTTGTTTTGTAAATAGGTGCCTCCATTTATGAAGGGAGCGGCAGATATCTTCTTGAATAATGACAATGGAAATTGCATTTAAACTTAATTTCCATGTTTTTGACAAATAAGTACTGTGCACAATGAGAACAGCAGATAAGTATCCCTATAATACCAAATTTTACTTCAGTTCATTAGAAAGTTGAGAGAACTCACATCACATGTGGTTTCTTTCCACTTGCTGCTCTATTTAATATAAGCAGTATGGAGGTCTCCATGCATCACAAGCTGATCATCAGGACAGACCACAGTTAAATGGTATGCTTCTTGGATAGAGGGGAGGCTGAGTCCTGGGGTAGAAAGCTAAAGAGGCTCTGAAGGTCCAGCATGAGTGTTTGCCAACCCTTCTCTTCAGCTTTTGATATTCAATGTTTTAAAAATGCTTTAGATTAGATTTACCACTATTCTGCCATTCTTTAGATAAATTTTATTTTTAAAAATATTAATTATTCTGTCTTAAACATATCTGATGGTCCAGTTAGCTTTAAATATCTTTTCTCCTGGTTAATCTCAGTGCAGGGCAGTGGGGAAGATCACACGGGTGCTCTGCTCTAGAGTCAACAGAAGGTCAATAATGCTCTTCACTTTCATTTGTAAGTCCTGAACCAAACATTTAATCATCTCATTGGCAAAAGAAACAGAACAGAAATAAGTGGGCTCTCATATCCTGAAAACATCAGTTCTGTGTGTGAGGTCTGTCTTACCTGCACACTGGGAATTGCTATCACATTTAATTAAAACTGAGCAGCTCCTGTGAAACCATGAGGAAGGCACACTCTTGCACACAACTCCTTTTCATTTCTTAAACAGGCAGCTCCCCTCAAGTTCAGCTATCATCAACATTTCATCCATCCCCAATGAATCAGGAGGACCAATTAATAAGGTAATTCTGAATTATGTGACCTAAAAGAAGGAAACTTGGTTTCTCCTACTCAATAGCAGCTTTTTGATTATTCCAGCTTGTTCCTGCACTCACATGGGAAGCAGATCAATCTAATCCTTTTAAAGCATTAAAAAGAGGATCTTTTTATATATTTACTATTTGGAGAATTATTTTATCTTAAGGCTGCACTCTTACCATTGTGGAAGGCACAGATAAGATTGGGAAATGAAGAAGTTTTGTGAAATAAAGTTGTTTCACCTTGCAAAGACAACTGCATGCTTCCATTCCGTGATCTAAGTTCTTATAATACCTTGATATTGGATGCTTCATCCTTATGCTGAGAATTTCCATGGCTCTGCGTTTCAGGCACAATTTTAAACCTTTCAAAATGTAGTTGCTCTCTTTGATATGAATGTGCCATGTTCTCTGATGTAGGCTCATAGGTCCAACTAACTGAAAGCCTCAATTTGTGGGAAGAAGAAAAGCGAGGCTGGGGACACAGCACAAACGGTGTTTACGCCACTGAAGTTCTTTTGAAATGGAAAGGCTCTGCATGAAGAAGCGAACAGTTATGCCACTGCCTCGCCAATTCCAGTGAGGAGCTCATCTTCAATGTAGTGTTCAACGTAGGTGGCAAAACTGTAATTTTTCCCTTTTTTGAAACTATTTTTTCTTCTTTTATTTTTGAAATTCTCATCTAAGCGACAGTTTCTTGTACTATAGTGACTCCTGCTGGGAGAGGTAAGTTGAAGTAGCTGAAGGTCTCTTACAGATATATCAACTCCCGGCCAGTAAAAAAGATGTCCTAAACGCAGGAGATGGAGTTAAACTGTTCCCCTACCTTGGACGCAATGGCTTCTTTCATCACTAAGAACAAACCCCTAGGTTTTACAATTGAGACTGAGAAACTAGTACAGTACTTGTACAATTTTTGATCTACAGCATCACGACGTGAAGCTGCAACAATTAGATGTAAAGGGTCCATTCATGAGGAATAACATCACTTTGACCCTTTGTGTTAGCTCCTACTGCTAATCTTTCCATAAGCGTGAACTTACTTTCAATTTGAAGAAGATGAAAAAGTCTTTTGCAAAACCCCAATACTGTTTTCTGATCTATGTACCTGAATGGAGAAACGTAGTCTTACCTCGTTTTTTTCCACTACAAGCCAAGCTACTTGTAATCCTTCCAAACCTTTAAAGGGGACCTCCCTTGTTAGCATCTCCCAGAGAACCTGGAACAAAAAGAAAATGGAATTTTATTCTTGTACTTTATATTTTTGGTATATTACTGAAACTTTATCTAATATTTAATTGTATCCAATTACCAGACACAACCAACCCCATCTGTAGAAACTTGGACAAAATATATATTGATGCATAGGACTTTTTTCACATATTATATACTTTCAATGTTCTTTTTTTTTTTTTTTAAATAAAGGAACAAACTTAGTTGAGAAGTTAGACTATTTGGAGCCACACTTAAAATTTTATGAAATTAATGGGCCTGAGTGATTTAACTTAATCTCATGAGTTACTAGAATTTTCACATATTCCCACAAATTAGATTTTATATTTTGTTACAAAAAGTTAAAACTTTTACCCACCTTCAATCTATGATGCATTTCTCTATAAGATAATAACTAGAAATTCAAGTATGTTTTTAAAAAGTTCAATAATGGTCTCACATCCACACACACACAAAAACCCCCAAAAACCTGAGCCCCCAATCCAAATCACTGGCAAACCTATCTATACCACAATGGGCTATATATGCAAAATTATAACATTTAGATTTTGTGTTTTGGACAATTTTCTCTCAAAATGAGGCAGTCTAAAGGATTCATTCTCAGCTACTGATAATTCATAATACCATAAATAACTGTAATAACATTGTAGACACATATAAGCTGATTATGTATATGTGTATTCATCTTATACAATCCTTGAGATCGGTATGGTTAATAAATCTGATCTGGAATGCCCAAAGTAAGAAAACTGGTGCTAGAAATGCTGTTGATTTTGGTTTCTCTCAACACTGAATGATGAAAATTTGGAAACTCAGTTATTTTCTCTGTTTAAACAAATGTACATCCAAAATTTGAGTCTACCAATACTTTGTAAAGTACAAAATCAACTCAAATGTTATCAACGATAAGCTTAATAATAACAACCACTGTTATTTACTGAGTGCTCACTATGTTCAAGGTACCCTGTTCAATGTCAATCTTATAAGTTGGACATTATCTTCATTTTCTAGGTGAGGAAACTAGGATTTAGAAAGTTAAGCAAACTTGCCCAAAGACACTCAGCTATCAAGAGGCTGAGCCAGAATATGAACTTGCTGTCCTACTCTAAAGGTCAAACTCTAATCCCAGGTAATTCTAGGGAAGGGGAATCCACAATGCTTGAGAGGGTGCAACGCGCCACATTGTAAGTGCAGCGCCATGACAGCAGTGAGTGAGGAGAGTATTCAGTAGTTTAGGTTTAGATTTCTCTCATTCAAAAGACAAAAGCCCATTTAAAACGAGAATATAAAGGACATGTGCTCTATTAGGACAAGTTCTATAAACCTTTAGTTGTACATTCACTATTTCCTCAGCCAGTGCTCAGTCTCATTCGAGCCACAACATGTTAAATGAATGCTGGCTAATATGAAGATAATTAGCAGGAAAATCAGGGAAATTGGCAGATGCTGCTCAAGCAGGAGAAAAAAATCCACTGAAGCCTCTTTGGGCTTTTAATCAAGTGTGTAAGGTACTTCTTTAGAAGAGCTACTGAATAATTCTATTTGAGTCACACAAGTGATTAGGAAAAGGTAAGGGGCATCCCAGAAGGGGACAATTCTAGTGGCGGCTATAAGGAAGAAAGGGTGGGAGCCAGCACAGGTATGCAATCACCCTGACAGTCCGCCTGCACCGGGGAGGGGGTGGGGCAGCGAGAGAGCTGGCAGGAAATGAAGCCCCTCAATTCACCACAATTATCACTCCACTGGTGTTGGGGATGGGAGGGGAAAGGATATGAAGAGTAAGTAAGTTAATGAATTTGGCATTCCTAAGGAGAATGGGAATAGGGAATCAGCCTCAAATAAATCAATTGCTCCAGATCCCAAAATGTTCAGATTAGCAGTCTTGCACTCCCTCCTTTCTTAGTTTGGCCTGCACACACCTTACATACCCACACATACATGCACACAGACGAGCACGCGCACGCACACACACACGCACATACAAACACACTGGATTTTGCAAGGTAAATGCAACACCAAGAGTGAGAAAACTATCAGAATGCTATATGTTGTTCATTCTTTATTTCAAAATACTCTGCTGGAAATGTCCTAGATCTAGTAAGATCCAAGTTATACTTCTCTAAGAGCTCCAACTCTGAAAAAATAGGACAGTCATTTTACTCTCTCTTGGCATTGTGGACAAGCTACCATAGCTGATGGAGGCATTTGATGGGTGTAAAACTGGAGACAGCAGAGTAAACCACTGTGGACCACCATGTTCTGAAGCCCAAACAGGGTCTTCAGTTTGATTCCAGTATCAGCACATCTCATGATTTCCTTTTATTAATACTTCATATTTGGGAATGTACCAAAAAGTAGGTGGTATGAGGTAGGATGGCTTTTCCTACACTCAACAAAATGGCATTTGGCACAGAAAACTAACTATGCTGAGGAAGTCACTTGGAGGTCTAAAAATATATTAAATGATGCCTTAAAATACCAGTCGGGAGAATGCAGGCCAAATATTATCGTGATCTTTCACCTTAAAAATATTTTCCGACTCATTGTATATTGGGACATCCTTACACTTCAACTGTGCTCACAGGAAAATTTCTATTTTCAGTTTAGGAACAGAAACTTGGATGAGGCTGTGGACTTCTCCTGCCTTTTCTCTTACAAACAATAAAAAGCCAATACCTGAGCCTAGCTGGTTCTGGAACAGGGCTCACAGACAGGCATGGCAGAGAGGCTGTCTCTTGAGCTACTGTTTTCAAAGCTGGATTTGGCTGAGAAGCCCCATGGAAGCTAATCCTGTCTGCATTGTCATTAGGGTGGCTTTGTTTTTAGAGGGTGGCGAGATCTTGTGCTCTTAGAAGGCTTATTCTTTCAATGCTTTTCTGAAGCCTTTTCTTTTCTCATGGATTACACATCAAACATACTTTCTGGTTTAGTCCTTCAAGAGAAGTTATCATAAGAGGGTAGAAACATCTCCTTTCATCAATGGAGAGAGAAACAGCTGCCTGCCTAGCTATGTTTATCAGCTTAGAAACAAGGATCACAAGATCCATTTCTGGCATTGGGGACACATTTGTTTTAAGGCAGTACAAGGGCAGTTAGTTTTGCCATGTGTTAAGAAACAACACAAGTTTATGAATCTGGGGAGGACTACTACTTTTGAGAGTTATTAGGGGCTAAATTCTGATACAAAAAAATTTTAAAAGCGAAAGTAAAACTACAATGCATTTTTGAGGTTTCAATAAAGGACAATTCTTCTCTTGCATCTGCATGTGACTGTTGTGCAGAAGGGGGAGGTTTCAATCAACAGAAGAAGCTGTTAATGAACTATGGGATGTGTTATGCAAACAGATGCTCCTACTAACAAATGAGTCCTAGCTATGTACCTCTTTTTAAAAGGACATCAAAAAATTCTAAATCATATTGTTTTCCTAGATAGGTACTATTTTCAAAGTTTGTGAACCACAAAAGACTAAAAATAACGTGGCCCCAACCTTAACAACTGTCCTCTCCTGCTCTTTGATGTAATTTCTACTTTGAACCCATAATGCTTCCTTCATTAAAAAAAAAAAAAATTGTGCAATTGTTTAAACCAAAGGGTTCTGGGAAAGCATGTCTGTATTTCTTCTTTCACTAAATTCTTCTTTAGAGAAGGGGTCAGAATTAAATACAATCCCAAATTCTTGTTTATAGTTAAATTAGTGTTTGTACATTTTCCTGAACGGAATTCTGTTGATGGGAATTCTCTGCATGAGGCAAATCAGTATCCTACACAAACCTCTCTCACTTCAAGAGAAACAAATAACAGAAGCTGTTTTAAAACAGAGTCACTAAGGAGCATTTCTGTCCCACCCAAGTTAAGGGAAGGCTCCAATATGAATGTGTATTGATAGCGTACTGTCACATGGCAGGGACCAATAGGTTCTGTGGAGTGACATCTGGCATGCAAATGTTGAGCAATCCAGGGAGTACTGACTGGAGTAAGGTAAAATACTTGACAGAATGGCTTAGTCCTTCAAGAAAAGTTATCACAAGAGGGTAGAAACATCTGCTTTCATCAATGGAGAGATGACAAATGATAAGCATTTGTTAAATTCCTCCCTCAATAAAACCAAATCAAACCAAGCAAAGGTAGGGCCAGTAAACAAGTAAATAGAAGGCCTAATCCACAAAGAGATCCACTCAGGCCTTTCTGGAAAGTGGAGCCCAGTCACCTGAGTGAAAGGTTTTAATAAAACAAACTGAACACCTGCAGCTGCAGAAAGGTAGACTCAGACTGTGCCTAAGAGAAGGGTCAAGGTATGACAGGGACTGTAAAGACATAGGAAAGATCCCAAGCTCAGTAAACCAAAGTCACCTCTCAACAACTTTTATGATTTATGTGTTAAAAGGCATTTGTTCTTGGCTCCTGGAAAAGAGTCTATACATCAGCTAATGAAAAGCTGACAGGTGATGGGTGCATACACATCAGAGGCCCTGGCAACTGAAAGACTTTGAGAGAAGCGAGCATGGAGTTTGTTTTTATTAGTAAAATAATATTATGAATAACTAACAATATGAGACTAACTTACAGTGATATCTTTATGTCAAAAATTTCTAACAGGGCTGGGGTTGTGGCTCAGTGGTAGAGCACTTGCCTAGCATGTGTGAGGCACTGAGTTTGATCCTCAGAACCACATAAAACAAATAAATAAATTTTTAAAAAAATTTCTAACAGGGAAATTCTAAAACTTGAAGAAAATTTTCAAAGTAAAAGAACTGCACATGGGCTTGTAGATGAGGAAATGAACTTCAAATCTTCTAATTCATATAACTATGCAAAATAATTTAAAAATAATGACCTTCTAAATATGTTTATATATTTTTATAGGCAGATGCACATGAAAGGAGTGAGAACTGGCCTCCTGTTGAATCGCTATTGAACAGTCAGCTGGAATAGGCTGTAGATGAGCCACCTTGCTTACCTTTCCAAATCTCCTTGTTCCACAGAGGGGCCTGCAAAGCATGGTCTGCTAAAGAACATGAGCAGGATTGTCATGTTTAAAGGGTTTGTAGAAAACAAAGAGGACTATGCAACAGAGACCACCAGTGGCACTCAAAGCCAAAAATATGTACTACGTGCCCCCTTGTAAAAAGCTTTGTTTCCTTCCATTCTGGTGCCAGTGAGTAGGCTACATACAATTTAAATTACCCTAAGTTGGTGTCCAGCACAGTGCCTAACTCAATAAATACATTTTGCTTAAATATGAAGGAACATAACCTCATAAGAGAACAGATTCCCATTTTCAGATCCTCAGAAGAGGAAAGTATAATGATTAGGATACAGTAACCTTTGACATAGAAGACCTATTTTAAAATCCAGTCTCCTCGGGAATTTTCCTTTTATTTTTTCCTTTTTTCATTGAGAATTATTTCATCGCTATCTATAATAGTGTATAGTTTTCTTTCTTAGAAACACTAAGAGGAATTGGAGATTGAGTTTGATGTTACTGTTGTCTTTTAACCTTTAAAATTCTAGCCTTCAGCCAAAAACACATATTTCATTCTAGAAATGATTTTTTTCAATAGCCAACAAAATTCATCTCTATTAAAGTAATTTGGTACATAGGCTGTGTTACGATTTAGAAAGATCGAGCCAACTGAAAAAGACCAAAGTGTAATGAAGCCAGCAGTAAATACCCAGAGACTGATTAAAGAAAAAGAACACGTTTGCCCATGGTGACCTTCTCTTAGCCTGTCAGTAGTACCTTCAGTGATAGTACACACAAGTTCAGGAAGAAAAGCATGCTGATTTGGACCCAAACTGGTCTTCTTTTCCTATTATAATGAAAATCCTTTTAAGAAGTAATGGTATAGACAGGTAGCATACACAGCGTGAATACAGGGAGAGGAGACACAAAGACAGGGAGTTCCAAATACTGTTTGGGATTTTTGAAAAGGACTATAGCACTTATCCTCAAAGAAAGGCAACAAATGAATTCCTTTCTCCAGGAAGACATCCTCCTACCTTGGGCTTCTTCCTCCAGGATGGTCCCTCTCCACATTCCTGCAGAAGCTCCTGCTCCCTACCCTAACTGGCTCCCTCCTGTGCTCTCTATTCCCTGAGCATCCTCCCCTCATTTCCACATGATTCCATTCTTCTTTGTTGCTCTGTTGTCATTCTCCTGCAATACCTTAGATTCTTGTTCCAAATGGTCACTACTACTCTGTAACACTTGCCACAGACATCTGCCAATTGCCAAGAACATTCTCTTCTGTACTTTTAGAAACTCACTAATCAGTGTAATGGCTGACACTCAAAAGTTTTCTATTAATTAACTCACTTGGCAGATCTTTTGGTGGTTTTATACTGCTTGAGAAATCCATCATATGGAAATTCTGTTTCAAATGATCCACATTTCCCCTGAAGTCCAGAGATTGTCTCTGGTTATACTTTCACCTAGCAAAAAAGCACTCTGCAGGAGAACCTTAGGCCTGACTCTAACTCAGGTTCTTGGAAGTGGTGCTGATTTCTTCTGAACACAGGATAAATAATTCAGATGAATAAAAGTGATAAAAGCACACATTTCAACAACTGAAATTGTTGTTGCCATGTTCTCCCCGTGCCTCAGCTTCAGACATGCCTCCCAAAACAGCCATACTGCTCAAACAACACCAGGTTCAACTGTGTGGTCTCTCTTCTCTAGGCTGTTTGCTCTCTGCATTTCCTTTAGCAAACAAGGACCAAGAAATGAACTCACCACGCCATAGGAATAAGTGTCACACGTTTCAGACACAGGTAGACTTTGGATAACTTCTGGAGCCATCCACGGGAAAGTTCCCACCAAGGACATGTGTGTCGTATGGTTATGGAACCGAGAGGCACCAAAATCACAGATCTGAGAACAGAGGAATCAGGATCAACTTTCTACTCAGTGACTAACTAGAGAATTATCTGAAGTTAAAAAATATTAAAGAGTCCTACCTTCAATACTCCATCAGCAGCTATAACAACTAAAAAAAATAAAAAGATAAATTATGACAATCATCTACTTATTGAATTGTCTTGTACTGAAAAAAACAACCTATTTCTAGATTCAGTATGGTTAAATTTCTAATCTGATATTATAAAAGATAAAATAAAAATATTTACTGCAGTAAGGATTTTGCAAAGGGGAGCTGACATTAAAATAAAAGTTTAATTTCATGAAGTGCTGATTTAAAAGGCTTTTAAGACACTTGATTTATATAAATGTAGTACTGTCCAGTAAAAGACACCAAATTAGAGTGGTTAGGAGAACCAATTTTTTTTTTTTTTTTAGTTCACAATTGTACACAAATGGAGTACAATTATCGTTTTTCTGGTTGCACACAAAGTAGAATCATAAATTTGCATATTCGAACATATACATAGGGTACAGATGTTTGTCTCATTCTATTATCTTTCCTTCCCTGCCCCCTCCCCAACCCTCATTTTCCTCTATACAATCCATCCCTTCTTCATTCTTCCCTTACCTCCCTGCACCCCCACTATATTTCATCAACCACTTATCAGAGAAATCATTTGGCCTTTGGTTTTTTGGGATTGACTTATTTCACTTAACATGATATTCTCAGAGAACCAAATTTTTACCTGGGTTCTGCTGGTAGAATGCCAGTACAATACTGAGGAAATCATTAGCATCATTACTTTATGGCATATATAGTTCTTTCTCCCAATGAAGAATATTTTTCTTTTTGATTTCTTTTTATAGGGCATTGTAGTTAAACATGATAGTGGGGTTTACTTTGACATATTCATAAATGAATAGAACATAGTTTTCTCCATTTCGATCCCTAGTATTGGTCCCTTCCCCCTCTTCCCAACCACTCTCTATTCTATTGATCTTCCTTCTATTTGTTTTTAACTGGTGCATTATAGTTATATATAAAATTGAATGCCCTGTGATATATTCATACATGCACATGGCATAACTTGGTCAACTTTATTGCCCAGTTCTTCCCCTCTGCCTTCCTCCTCCCTCACTCTTGGTCCTGTTTCTACTTTATTGTTCTCCCTTCTATTTTGCAAGATCCCTTTAGTTTATTACTTTTTTCTCTCTAGATTTTGCATATGAGAGAGAACATCTGACCTTTGACTTTCTCAGTCTGGCATATTCACTTAGCATGATATTCTACTGTTCCATCCGTTCACCAGTAAGTGACATAATTTCATTCCTCTTTATGGCTGAGTAGAACTCCACTGTATATGTACCACATTTTTTTTTTTAATTCATTCATCTATTGAAGGGCAGCAATGCTGGTTCCATAACTTGGCTATTATGGATTGTGCTGCTGTAAACACTGGTATGCATGTATCACTACAGTATGCTGAATTTTTTTTTTTTATCTTTTGGATAAATACTAAGGAGTGGGATAGTTGGGTCATATGGTGGTTATTTCTATTCTTTTTTTTTTTTTTTTTCTGTGGTGCTGGGGATTGAACCCATGGCCTTATGCTTGCAAGGCAAGCACTCTACCAACTGAGCTAAATCCCCAGCCCCCACTTCTATTCTTTTGAGGAATCTCCACACTGCTTTCCAAAGTGATTGTACTAATTTGCAGTCCCACCAACAAGTTCATAAGTGTACCTTTTCCCCCATATCCTCAACAGCAATTATTGTTACTTGTATTCTTGATGATTGCCATTCTGAGTAGGGTGAGATAAATTTCAGTGTAGTTTTGATTTACAACTGCCTGTTTGCTAAGGAGGTTGAACATTTTTTCATAAATTTATTGACCATTTGTAATTTGAAAAATAATTTTCTTAAATGCAGAGACAATGGTCATTTATTTGCTCATTCATACATTGATTCATTTACCAACTATTTGCTGAATATCTACTCTGGCAACAGCCATGTATATGCTCTGTAACAGGAAGGTGAATGAGACTGTCACTGTTTCAACTCTGGTGGAGTTTATGGTCTAATCAGGGAGACAATTAAACATCTACAATAAAGTGGAAAAAAAATTCCATGATGAGAGAGAGAGAGTATTATAGACTCAACCCACAGGGATATCTAAGTCTTCAGAGGTCTGATGAAATTTCCAGGAAGAAATGATGCTCACCCAAAGACCTATACACATAGGTGCTATTCAGAAATGAGGAGTGCTGGAGGAGAAAAGTAGTTTTCCGAACAGAAAGAAAACCTATGTAAAACCTCAGGAGCAGAAGAAAAGGCATGGCAATTCTGGGAGGTAGGGTCAATTAAGAAGAGCCCTTGTGAGAAATGGAAAGCCAACAGACAATTTTAAGTGAAGGAAGGAAATGAGCAAATGTATAGGGGGCAGACCATGTTAGAGAAGAGAACCAGAGGCAAAGTGGGCACTGTGCACAAAAGAGGTTGTGGCCCAAGAGACATATGAGGATGCCAGTGCTGTGAAAAAGGACAGGAAAGAAGTAGAGTGGGTTGAGAAATACTCAGGATATAAAGGTGAAATTCTCTGTGGTATATTTATACATGTACATAGCATGATTTTTAAAAATTCATTCTGCATTGTTCCTCCTTTTCTGTCCCTCTTCCCTCCCTCATGATCTCCTTTTTCTACTCTACTGATCCTCCCTATGTCTTCATGGTATCTGATCCTCCTCTCTTTCTTTCCCTTATGTTGCTCTAGCTTCCACAAATGAGAGATTTAACCTTGATGGAACTCTTGATTTCCTGAGACTGACATATTTCTCTTAGCACAATGTTCTCCATTTCTATCCATTTACCAGCAAATACCACAATTTCATTAATTTCACCCTTATATATAAGTAGAATCAATCAAAAATAATAGATGAGGAAAAGGAAGATCAAGTGGAGTCAAGGAAATAAGATCAGTGAGGCTGGATGAATAGCTGGATTTAGGGGGAGGAGGTTTGAAGGATGAAATCAGATAAAGGAGTGACACCGCTTAATGGCTAGAACAGGAGCTCTGGATTCAAATGGTTAATTCTGTTTTATTTACTCTCTGGCTTGGGCAACTGTACTGCCACTCACTGCAGAGGGATGCAGGAATGGTTTTTCAGAGTTGAAGGAGAAGATGAAAAGATTAATTTGGACTAAATCCATTTTAGGGTCATGTAAAATATCCATACAGATGTCTAATAAGCAGATAGTTCTGAAGTTGAGATCCGTATAGGGGTGTTAAGGTGTAAGTGGGAGTGGGAGGATAAGACCATAAGAGGAGAGAAGGCCAAGGACAGAGCCCTGAAGAGCTGCTTCTGGTATTTCTTTTGTAAGCCACTCACTGCCTTGAGCATAGTAGATCATCAGTAAAGGTTTTTATTAGCTGCTACTAATGATTTTAATAAATGGAGAAAATAATTTTTGCATGATCTCATATGTAGAAATAGCCTAGGGGTAAACATGGTATTACATGTGTGCTACGAACTTTTGCAAATAAAAATGTAAATATTGCTAATATTATATTCAGTTGTTTTTGAAAATATCTCTATTGCTTTATCTCATTGTAAGATTAACAAATGCTTTTAAAAATAACATTCTAAAAATATATAACACAGAAACTGGAATTCTTGTTCCTTTTCCCAGGGGGGGAAAATGCAAAAAAATTGAGTCTCTATTCCTTCAGTGTGAGTTCTGTGCTCCTACCAAGTAACTACACAGATTATAATTTAAGAAATCGTAACATTCTCCATTGTTATATGGTCTTCATAATGATAGCATAGACAAACCCACAAATTAGTTAATCTATTCTCTTGTAGAAGATTTAGAATATATTGAAATCAAATAACTTGTTTAAGTTGAAATTCTGAGCATGAACTGAAAACTTGCAGTCATAAAACTCTGATACTTCCTAATAGATTCTAGTTTATTTCCTTAATGATTTTCCTATTAGTCATCTATGTATCAAGAATGTTTAGTTCAAGGAAGCTTTTAAGATGAGCCAAAGGATAAGTGATGACTTAGAAGAGGGCAAGAGAGTTAAGCACAGTCAACTGGCAGGGCTAGGCTGGAGGTTCAACCTGAACTCCTAATGAGTGGCAGCTGCCAACAATTTCCCTACCTCTCCATCTCTCCCACCCCTGCCGGACACATCTCACAGTCCTAAGTATGGGCAAGTGTACCTGGCTCATTCCCTGGTCCTCCTCCTCTACTTACTATAACTACCCATTCTAAGGATCACACTACTATCAAACACTCATTTCTGCTGCACTGACCTAAAGATTTTCTAAAAATAAATAATTCTCTTCCTTACTGCAAATTGCCTGGAAATCATCAAAATAAGTAATTGATAGCAAGATTTTTTTTTAAAGTAGCAAACTCTGATGTTTACTTGAGCTTGTTTTGCTAAAGCTAAATAATCCAACTGCCCTTCTCCCATAACTTTGAAGTGATGTAATGGAAGAAGCACTGTTACCATTCCTACTTGAAGGTAATGTCTAATCCTGCAAGTTATTTTAAAATGTTCACTCTCCAAAATATAAAACATACAATCATAAATAGACTATAGAAAGTACAGAAAAAGAGAAGGGAAATAAAGCCTTTATTTCCCAACTCCTAAGCATACTGATCATTTTTGGGCACTACTCCAGGTAATATGGGCATTGGTGACATAAAAATTTATACCATATAATGAAGAAGTAACAGAAACAAACTAAAAAATGCTAGTACAGAGAACCATGTAAAAATAGAAAACTAAAAATACATGAAACACTTTGACCCAGCAATAGCTCTTTTAGGAAATGACACCAGGGAAATAATTAGGGATGTGTTGAAAAATTTGGGTGGAAGGTATTAAACCAAACTTTCTTATCACAGAAAAAATGTAAACAATCCAAATTGTCCACATTCTGTGCTATATTCACAGAGTGGAACATTGGGCAGCTTCCTCAAACAATATAGAGAATTTTGGAAAATTTTCACAGTATCAGTGGTAAGTCAAACAACAGATCACAAAAGATATATAAAGCATGATCCTTATTTCTATATACGGGTGCATGTAACTTGTAATAAAATGTGTAAAAAAGCATATGACTACATTACCATTTCTTGACTTGAGATCCCTGTGAATCACCTTGACAGGAGCCTCCATATGCAAATAGTGCATTCCTTTTCATACAAGAAGGAAAAAAGACCTATTAATATTTTTCAACATTACATCAATATAACCTTGCATCATTTTACAAAGAATTCAATAGCAGGAACTAAATCCATGTGTTCTATTCTTCCAGGATTGATCAAACAGAAATATGATATGTCTACATTACGAACATTTATTTAAGCAAAATTTATATTTCTTAATCTCGTAGAGGATGAAATTTGGTATAGCTAGCTTCTTACAATACCTACTAAGGTCACCTTAGCTTTCTGGAGTTTGCACAAATACAACACAGTAACTACTGGAAGAAGTGCTCCATGACTAAGGTATCCCACTACCTTAGACACTACAGTCTGCCTTCTGTATCTGCCAAAGTTGTGACAGGGTTACTCATTTGCATTTGGATGTCTGCAGGTCTGCAGTTACGCAGGTGCAGCTTGGTTTATTTTCTCAGTATTCATTCCAATAAGACCTGGGAATGAAGATAGGATAGGAGTAGGGAGCCAGGAGGACTGATTAGTTATGGCTGGTTAATGATATTAAGATAGAAAAATGTATAGTAGTTACAAAATATTTTATTTTGCAAACAAAAATATTTTCACCAGGATAAATCTTTGAAATAATCGATATTTAAACATACTACAAAATTCTCTCCAACAAATTTATAATGTGAATCAAGATACTTCAGTATAAACTAAATGGATTCATTATTCTGAATTAAAAAGAAAATATTGTGGTTATCTCCTTAGTAGTGTTTGGCTCTTCATATTTATGTATTATCTATAACTTTAGAATAAAGAAAAAGAAAATATTTTCTACTGAGTATTTATTTCTCTAGTTTTCTGTTCCACATAATGGAAGAAATAGCCCCTCCCACTGCCAAATGAAACAGGTTCCTCTGGTTAATGAACTATCCATTGAAAACAATTTAATAAGTAGGCTTTCACTTTTTAAAGTACATAGAATATTTCAATTTTACAAAGGTTAATTTATTAATAATCTATTATTCTGATACCATTCTGATAATTACATATTGAAGAATCATGAAAGAACAAAGCAAATAGGAAAAAAATATAAATGTCATATAATGATATCACTGAAAAGAGGGAAGTTAACAAAAGTATTAGTAATTAAATGCTCTTAAGAAAGAAGCAATTGGGACAAAATTAATCTCTTTTAATATGAAGTTCTACAGACTTCAAACCATAAAAATTCAATAGTTACAACATGGGTGACATTTAATAATCTTATGATCCAATTTCACAGTTACCTCTCTCTTGCTTTAGAATCAAATCCCTGAATAATTTTTCAGGTAGAATCTGTTTAATTACATTAGAAATAAAGACAGTTTCTACACTTGCTGACAAAAATTTCAAAAAGCCAGACTCAAGTATAAAAGCTTAAAATACAGGCAATTTCTTCCTCATGGCAGATTATTATAAGAAAAAGTACCATAAATTATTTGTGTGCAATGTATGATATATACTTAAATAATATTTAGTGTACATATTGCTACTGTAGTAATCAAATCATAAAATTATATTTAATTTGTTTTTATAAAACCAACTATAATTCAGTCTCATTTTTATTGCAAACCATTTAAAAGGTTGAAAAATATGCCAATCAGGCTTAATATTCAAGGTTTCCTAAAAAAAGATCTGACAGTGTCACTGAGGAGACTTTTGGGGAGATTTGGAATCAATGGTGACATTTCAAGGCTGGATCCAAGTTGATCTGCTTAATTGTTCCTTTATGCATTGTTGACTGACTTGACACAATTTCTGATGTACTTGCTTCCACCCCCATTCCTCCTTCCATCCAGAAACAAGTGAATCCTTTTTAGCTTTGAGGACATAACTCTTTCAACAGCAATGACGGTGAGCAATAACTACTTCAAAATGCATGGGTCCACTCTCATTCATGGAATGAATTATTCAGTCTCTGATTTCTCGGCATATTGTTGTTTCAGTGACTTCAATCACAGTCAAACTGAGAGCTGCCTAGCTGAACTTGAAACAGAATCAATGAAGTCAAGCCTTCCTATTTAATCTCCAAGTTCTACTGCTAGCTTTACTAGAGAGGTTTGAATTCCTAAAGCATTGTTTCTTTTTCCTTTTATAGGCCATCTAAAAGAAGTTCTTAAAAGTTACAAATTACTTGTGATTATAAATAGGTAAGATATTCTCAGCTGAGGCCAAATAATTACCACTTGCCTTTCAGATCAATTCACCAATCTGGCAAAAGGGATTTTATTACTTCATAGATTTGGACTCCATTCAGGGTGTCTACTCCCATTCTCTCCTTTCCTACCCTTTACCTCAGGTTCCACTTTGCTACTTTATTCTATCCTGTTCTTCCCTGCCCTTCTGATGCAGAGTGCTAGTCAGGCACTCTTGACAAACTCAGGAAGCTGTTCTAGAATCAAGAGACTTGCCTGTGTTACAGGTTAGGAACCAGGGCCAGCTTGAAGCAGAGTGCTGACATCAGTTAATTTGTTGCTGTCTATTCATGTTAAGTGCCATGAAGTAATAACATGGATGTAATTGGCCAAGCACCTTGAATGTAAATGTCTATAAAGTTAAGTGTCAAGAACAGCCCATACATGCATTTCCATCTGTGTAAGTATACTTCTACAATTCTGCAAGCCACACATCATCTAGCTTACACACAGATGGTCCTTGCATACCACTGACATGCAGAGTGACTGTGATGTTATGTGAAAATATCTTAAAGAATGTGAAATTTTAAGATTGATTTGAGATGCTTGATGCATGAATACACAATTAAGTTCATTAACACAACCCAAGCTTTACATATCCCATCCTAAACATAGAGTTTGTTATTCTTATAGGGGAATGATGCATCATTCAGTAGCAATGTTCTAGCATAAAACTTTAAGAAAAGTTTTAACTCTATATTTGAAGAATCTGGCAGGTATGCATAAAACTTCAAACAGGATAATTGCCCAAAGGATAGACTATTACTTTTGGAAGTCACGGGGTGACCTTGGAGAGAAAGCAAAGTATGAGCAGTTCTCTTTACACTTGCTTTGTGAAGAGATGTTTGTAGAGAATAGAGTGGTGAGATAGGATGCAAAGGAATTAAATGCCTCCAGTAAAATGTGGACACACTTGCTTCCTAGAGGTTACTAGAATACAAATGTTAACTACCAGCATTCATTACTTAGATTAAGATGTTTCCAAAGTAACTCTGACAGTTATAAATAAAACTAAAAAATGTTCAGTTAGGAAAATGGAAAAAAAAAAAGATAAAAATAAATGGAATTTGAATTGTTTTAGAAAGCATTAGCTCCTGCAGGAATTTATAGTAGGGGCAGCAAGAGGTGGGGAAGTAAGCACCTTGTTTAGGGATTTTCCGTATTAAAGCTATTTTATTTCCAAAGGTGATGTCCAAGTTTACATTGAATACAAAATAAAGTCTGAGCTGCTCTTACACGGCAGGACAAATAAAACTTTTTTGGCAAGTCATTACTATTTTTAATATATTACTATGTATACAAAATGAGTGAAGCTAATTCTACAATAAATCATGCTTTTAGATACTAGGGAGAGATTCTCACATGACAACAGAATTACAATTTTTCCATATTAGTGTGGAGTAAGCTGGTCAATCACAATGTCACAAAACAAGGCTAAAACATTAACCCTGGAGTTTACTGATTTTGCAGAACTTTATTTTAGGGAAAGAAATGAAGAAAGAAGAGAAAAGGAATTCAGGAGTTGAAATGTAGTGACCTAAAATATTATCTGTACAGTGAATTGCAGAATTTTTTTATATAAGTTTTGTTCTGAAGAAAGAATATCTAAGAAACAGAATCACAAATCTTCTAACAAAAGTTCCTATGTCAGAATGGGGAAACGCTCCCACCAATTTTGCAAGAATTCACCAAGAAATGTTACCTTTGGCTACATCAGTGGCCCAGGTCATAATATGATCCATGTCCATCTCTTCACTTCTGTTACTGTTAATGTAATCATAGAGTGATCCCAGAGAAGCATATTCTATTTTAAAAGGAAATTTAAACACATAATTAAAACCAAGGTGCATTTCAGAAATAAGACTGTATTTTCATCAACAAACTATGTTAACAAAAGACATCAAAAGTATATAAAATTTGTTTTACACTGTGGTTTCTAAAAGTTAATATCATCCGGTGAAAGACAAGACCACTAATACAAAACAAATAGTAAACTTTAGTTGAGAATCAAAAGCTATTTAGAAGGAAGTGAGAAACACAAAGAGGTTGTCAGAAAAAGGTATTTGAAACAAAGACATACAGGCATAGCTATTTTTTTTAAAGTTCTTATTCTTATGAGATAAATACATAAATCAGAGTTTGTTACAAATTATCAACAAATCAATCCTTGTTGCATCAGGATTTAGAAGAGCACAGGTCAAGAAAGTGAGAAGATTCTTTTAAAAATGGCTTTCTTGGAGGATAAATTATATACCATAAAATCCACCATCTGTAAGTGTACACTTTGATGATTTTTAGTAAAGTCATAGAGTTGGGCAACAATCAAGTCAATCTAGTCTCAGACCCTTTCTGCAATCCCAAATAGTTCCCTGTGCCACTTTAGATTAATCACTACTCTCACTCCTAGCCCAACTAGCCTGCTTTTTCTCACTACTTGTGTGCCTTTTCTGGAAATTTCAGGTAAATGGAATCAGACTAACTGTGGTATTTGTTTCTGACTTTGTTCCCTCAGCAATGTTTCTAAGGTTCATTCATGTTGTGGCAAGTAGCAATACTTCATTCCTTTTTCTTGAACACTCTTCCATGGTATGATATACTACATTCATTTACCAGTTGAGAGAGACTGCTTCTCTGAACATTCATGTCTCTGTGTGGAAATATGTACGTTTCTCTTGGGTAGATTACTGGGAGTAGGGGTCATGTGGTAAATTTATCTTAAACCATCAAACTGCTTTCCAAAGAGGCCATATCATTTTCTATTTCCAAAAGCAATTAGCGAGGGTTCTGGTTTCTCCACATTCTATCAATACTTGGTACTGTCTTTATGATTATGCTGCACAAGTGGTATCTTGTAGTGGTTTTAATTTGCATTTTCCTAGTAACTAATGAAGTTGAACATCTTTTACTATTGGTCCTTTATTTATACATAGATGTTTTTTTTTTCTTCCTTGTGCTGAGGATCGAACCCTGGTCACATACACTAGGCAAGGGCTGTACATTTTATTTTAAGCAGAATATCTATTCAAATCTCTTGCCCACTTTTAAATTGGGTTGTTTTACTGAATTCTAAGAGTTCTTTATTCTAGGTACTAGTCCTTCATCACATATATGACTTGCGAATCTTTTCTCTCAATCTGTCATTTGTCTTTTCATTCTCTTAAGAACATGATTTCTCAAAGAGCAAAAATTCTTAGTTTTTATGAATTTCAATTTATAGATTTTTCTTTCATGGGCTTGTACTTTTGGTGATATCTAAGAACTCTTGCCTAATCCAAACGAATAAAGAGTTTCTCTTATTCTTCTTCCAAAAGTTTCATAGGTTTAGCTCTTATACTTAGGTCTATGATGCATTTTGAGTTCATTTTTCTCTAGGGTATGAGGTAAGGGTTTAAGTTTGTTAGGTTTATGTGTGGATTTCTAATCATCTCAGCGTAATTTGTTGGAAAGGCCATCCTTGCTTATTGAATTTTGTTGGCTCCTTTGTTGGAAATCAATGCACAAATGTATTTTCCCCCCAAACTTGCTTTTGTTCCACTGATCCATGTATATTAAGCCAACATCACACTGCATTGATTACTGCAGATTTAAAATAAGTTTTGAAATAAAGCAGTCCTACACCTCAAACTTATTTCTTTTTAAAGTCTGGTTTGGCTATTTCTAGGTTTTTTGCATTTCCACGTAAATTTTAAGACTGTCTTGTCAATTTCTACCAATGCAGAGATGTAGACAGGAATTGTACTGAATTTGTGGATCACCTGGGGAAAACTGCTATCTTATCAACACTGAATCTTCTAAACCATGGACATGAAATATCTATGTAGATCTTTAATTTCTCTCAGTTGTGTTCTCGACTTTTCATCGTACAGGTCTTACATTTACTTTATAATCAACTATTTTAGTCATTTTTGAAACTATTATCATAGACTTATTTCTTAATTTCATTTTTAGATTGTTCCAATTCTAGTATATAGAAGTAAAACTGATTTTTGTACACTTGCTAGACTTTGAAATTTTTATCTTTTGTAGAGTCCTTGGGATTTTCTACATATAGGATGCTACAAAAGACAGTTTTACTTCTTCCTTTCCAATTTGGATGTATTTATTTCTTTTTCCTGCCTGATGGAACCAGTTAGAACTGTCAGGACATGCTGAATAGATGTCGTGAGAGTGAAACCTGTTGTTTTTTTCTCAGATTCAGGGAAAACATCAAGCATTTCACCATTAAGTATTATATGAGCTATGAGTTTCTGTAAATGCTATTTATCAGATCAAAGAAATCTTCTTTTATCTTTGTCTGTTTAGATTCTCCTTATCAATGGGTGTTATAGTCTGTCAAACCCTTTTCTGTGTCTTCAAATATTCATTTAAAGTTCTTGTCTTTTATTATATTATCAACTATAGTGCCTTACATTAAATGATTTCAGATGTCAAACTAACTTTGCATTTCTGGGAAAAATTTCACTTGGTTCTGGTGTTCAGTTCTTCATATGTGTGGCTGGATTTGGTATGCTAGTATGGTTAAGGATTTTTTTTTTTTTTTTTTTTTTTTTTGTGGTGGTGCTGGGGATTGAACCCAGGGCCTTGTGAATGCCAGGTAAGCACTCTACCAACTGAGCTATGTACCAACCCAGCCCGATTAAGGACTTTTGATCGATTTGTTTGAGGAATACCGGTCTGTAGTTGTCATATTGCTTTATATGGCTTTGGTACAGGGATAATACCGGTGTTAGAGAACACTGGCTTCTGTCTTCTGAAAGAGCATGGGAAGGATTGGTATTGTTTCTTCTCAAAATGGCTGCTAAAATTGACCAGTGAAATCATCTGGGTCTGGGCTTTTCTTTACGGAAATATTTTAAGTTATTAATTCAAAAATTATTCTTATAGGCTTATTCAAATTGTTTTATTCTTGGATCAGTTTTGACAGTTTGTGTCTTTTGAGGAATTTGTTCACTGAATCTAAATCATCTGATTTGTTAATATGAAGGTGGTCATAACATTCTCTTATAATCTTTTTAAACTTCTGTAGGAGCCAAGTGCCGTTCTCTCTTTCATTCCTGACTTTGCTAATTTTATCAATTTTATTGATGAGAAGATTTTTTAAAACAAACTTTTCTTTGATTTTCTCCATTATTTTTCTGCTTTCTATTTTATTGAGTTCTGTTCTAGTCTTTATTTCCCTTCATTGGCTTACTTTAGTTCTACTTTGTTGGTCTTGTAATTTCTTCAGTTTGAAGAAACTTAGATAACCAACTTAAATCTGAAGGCTATAAATTTCCCTGTAAATACTGCTTCATATACATTTTATAATATTTCAGTTTGAAACATTTTAAAATCCATTCTGATTGTTTTTATCCCATTGACTATTTAGAAGCATGTTGTTTAATTTCCAAATATTTGGAGTTTTTCCATATTTCTTTCTGTTGTTGATTTCTAATATAATTCCACTGTGGTTGGAAACATACATTGTACAATATCAATTCCTTAAAACATACTGAAACTTATTTCATGGCCTCACTTATAATATGTTTTGAAGAATGTTCTATAGGTACTTGAAAAAAATATGTACTCTGTGGATGCTGTGTTCTATATATGTGTAACATAGAGTAAGCTGAGAATGTTTTTCAAGTCTATATTCTTGCTGAATTCAATTCAGTTATTTAATGACCTTTTTCTCCTTTTGCTTTACATACTTTTTATAATTAGTATAAATTCCTGATATATTGACTGCCTTATCATTATCATTTAAAATGGACCTATTTGCCTCTAATAATATTTCCTAAGTCTATTTTGTCTGAAATTGATAGAGTTCCGCCAGTTCTCTCATGATTATTATCTGCATGGTGTCTTTCTCTGTTTCCTTGCTTTTACCCTATTTGTGTCTCTGAATCTAAAGTATGTCTCCTATAGACAGTATAGATTGGGATCTTGCTTTTTTTTTTAAATTCAGCCTGATAATTTCTGCCTTTTAACTGTAATGTTAAGAATATTCACATTTACCATAATTATCAATACAAATGGGTTTGCATTTGCCATTCTGTTTTCTATGTCTCCTGTCCTCAGTAGTCTCTTTCTCCTCTCCTGTCCTTTTTTGTGTTAAGTATTTTTTAATTTTTCAATTCCTTGGCCAATTTGTTTTTTTTTTTTTTTTTTTTTTTTTTGCATTGGGGACTGAACCCTGCAGTGCTTAACCACTGAGCCACATCTCAGCCCTTTTTATTTTTTGAGACAAGGTCTCACTAAGTTGCTTAGGGCCTTGCTAAATTGCTGAGGTTTGCCACCAACTTATGATCCTTCTGTCTCAGCCTTCAGAGTCACTGCGATTATAGGTGTGTGCTACCACACCCTACTCCAATTCATATATTAATATTTATATAATACATATACTAATGTGTGTGTATGTATGTATAATTATATATATGTGCACTAGAGATACATTTTTAATACTAGGGATTGAACCCAGGAACTCACACATGTTGGGTTAGTGCTCTACCACTGAGCTACATCCCCATTCCTTTTTATTTTTTATTTGGAGACAGGGAATTGCTAAGTTGCTGAGGTTGCCCTCAAACTTATTATCCTCCTGCCTCAGCCCCCCAAGTTTCCTTAGGATTACAGGTGAGCAACACACACCTGGTGTATTTCTTGAGTGACTTTTTTAGTGATGATACAAAGGATTGAAAAATGAACTATACAGTACAATCACTCCAAATAAATACTAACCTAAAATATAAAATCTTTAATATACCCTTTTCTCCAACAACTCTATTCCCTCCCTCATCCTTTATACTATTATTGTGAACATTGTTTCTGCAACTGTTTTAAAGTCAACAAAAATGTACTGCTTTATAAAATGTTGTGTACAGAAAGATGTTAAGAGGAGAAATGAATATATATTAAGGAGTCTTATATTAACTCATAAATTTACCATTTCCCATACCCATTATTTCTTACTATGAATTTTAATTACTATTTGGTACCATTTCCTTTCATCCTGAAGGATTTCCTGTAATCTTTCTTTCTTTTCTGAAGCTTGGGATTGAATGCAGACCCTTGCACAGGCTAAGCATGAGCTCTGCCACTGAGCTACACCCCAGCCCAGGATCTGTGATAAAGCAGCTAGCAATAGCATCCTCTATCCAAGCATATGGTTATTCCATTTATAAGAGACACTTTTGCTGGATACAGTTTTTTCTTTTAGCACTTTAAATGTTATTCTGTTGCCTCTGATCTCCACTATTGTTGCTTAGAAGACAGCCATTGATCAGATTGGTGTTTCTTTGTGTGTGAGGAGTTGTTTTTCCCTTGCTGCTTTCAAGATTTTTTTACTTTGTTTTTATTAACAATTTGACTATGCTTTAGGTTAGTTCTTTTGCATTTATCTTACAGCTTGTTGAACTTCTCAGATATGTAGATTTAACACATTTTATCCAATTTAGGAAGTTTTTGGACATCACTTCCTTTTCTATCTCCCCTCTTCTTTCCTACTATACATTCATTGGTACACTTGATGTTGTCCTATCAGACTCTGACATCATTTATTTTTCTTCAAATGTTTTTTTTCTTTTCCATATTAGATGATTTATTTATCTAGATTGAAGTTTGCTGTTTTTTTTTTCTTCCACTATATCAAATTTGCTGTTATGTCACCCTAGAAATTTTTTCATTTAAATTCTCTTTTCTACCTCCAGGATTTCCACTGGGTCCTTTTAAAAACAGTAATAATTTCTATTTATTTGAGAATCTCTATTGGTTGAGTATTGCTTTCATACTTTCCTTTAATTCTTTAAGTATAATTTCCTTTATTACTTTGAACATACCATGTTATTTTTGTTTGTTTATTTTATTTTGAATCCAGGGGCCACATTCCTACCTGTATGTATGTATGTATGTATGTATGTATGTATGTATTTATTTATAGACAGGGTCTTGCCAAGTTATTTAGGGCCTCCCTAAGTTGCTGAGGCTGGCTTTGAACTCAAATTCCTACTGCTTCAGCCTCCTCAGCTGCTGGGATTACAGTCCATGTGCCACTATACCCGAGTAAACATACTGTTTTAAAAACTTTGTCTGTTTTGATTTGCATTTATGTAGTTACTAGAGATGTCAAACATTTTTTAATATATTTGTTGATTGCTTGTATTTCTTCTGTGAAGTATCCGTTCAGTTCCTTAGCCCATTTATTGATTGGGTTATTTACTGTTTTGCTGTTAAGTTTTTTTAAGTTCTTTATATATCCTGGAGACTAGTGCTCTATCTGACCTGTGTGTGGGAAAGATTTTCTCCCTTCTGTAGGCTCTCTCTTCACGTTATTGTTCTCTTTGCTGAGAACAAGCTTTTCGGTTTGAATCCATCCCATTTATTGATTCTTGATTTTACTTATTGCACTTTAAGAGTCATATTAAGGAAGTCAGGTCCTAAGCCAACATGATGCAGATCTGGGCTTACTTTTTCTTCTGTTAGGTGCAGGGTTTCTGTTCTAGCGCCTCTTTGATTCACTTTGAGTTGAGTTTTGTGCAAGGTGAGAGATAGGGGTTTAATTTTGTTTTGCTATGTATGGATTTCCAGTTTTCCCAGCACAATTCTTTGAAGAGGTCATCTTTTCTCCAATGTATGTTCTTGGCACCTTTGTCTAGTATGAGATAACTGTATTTATGTGGGTTTGTCTCTGTGTCTTCTATTCTATACCATTGGTCTATATGTCTATTTTGGTGCCAGCACCAGGCTTTTTTTTTTTGTTACTATTGCTCTGTAGTATAGTTTAAGGTCTGGCATTGTGCAATTAGAGAAATGCAAACCAAAACTACTCTAAGATTTCATCTCACTCCAGTCAGAATGGCAATTATCAAGAATACGAGCAAAAATAAGTGTTGGTGAGGATGTAGGGGAAAAGGTACACTGATACCTTGCTGGTTGAACAGCAAATTGGTGCAGCCACTCTGAAAAGCAGTATGGAGATTCCTCAGAAAACTTGGAATAAAACCACTATTTGACTCAGCTATCCCACTCCTCCGTTTATACCCAAAGAACTTAAAATCAGCATACTACAGTGACGCAGCCAAATCAATGTTTATAGTACCTCAATTCACAATGGCTAAATTAGGGAACCAACCTAGATGAATGGATAGAGAAAATGTGGTAAATATATACAAAGGAATATTACTCAGCCTTAAAGAAGAATGAAATTATGGCATTTGCAGGTAAATGGATGAAGCTAGGGAATATCATGCTAAGTGAAATAAGCAAAATCTAAAAAACCCAAAAGCCGAATGTTTTCTCTGATAAGTGAATCCTGATCCATTACTGGGGGGGGGGGTACTAGGGAAGAATGGAGGAACTTTGGATTGGGCAGAGGGGAGTGAGGGGAAGGGAAGGGTGTGAGGTGGGAGGGGTGTGAGGTGGGAAGGATGGTGGAATGAGATAGACATTATTACCCAAATACATGCTTGATTGCACAACCAGTATGACTCTGCATCATATATAGCCAGAGGAATGAGAAGTTGTGCTCCATTTGTGTATGATGTGTCAAAATGCATTCTGCTGTTGTGTATAACAAATTAGAACAAAACAACAACAACAAAATCTTTGTCTGTTAATATCTGGGGATAATAAGGGACTATATCCATTGGTGGCTTTTCTTCTTTCTTTATATCTTATTTTTTAAAAATATATTTTAGTTGTCAATGGATCTTTTAATTAATTAATTAATTAATTAATATGCAATGCTGAGGATTAAACCCAGGGCCTCACAGATGCCAGGCAAGTGCCCTACCACTGAGCCACAACTCCAGTCCCATATCCTATTTTAATTGGATAGGTTATATAATGTATTACAACAAATCTGAATTCTGATTTTACCCAATTTTGACTGCCTGTTTATAAACTTGCTTGGGTTAAATGTATTAAACCTGTCTCTCCCACAGTGTGTCCCCAGTGATGTATTCTACTCGGTTTTTTCCTAAAACTACCATCATGCTTTTATTATAAGTCTAGCCTCTTAGAGATTGTTCTATATCTGCGAGGTTAATAATCAGCCAATGGCAAGCCAGAATTTGTGTTCAAATACCCACAGCTGATGGGTCTGCATGCAAGCAGTGAGAACACGTTCAAAGTTCAGGCTGTTTCCAAGTCTGTCCTGGATTTTACTTTTCATGGGCCTTTTTTTGTCTCCTTCACAAATGTGCATACTCCCAAGACGTACAAGCAGTGCGTAGATACTAGGGCCCTCTCACTGTTTACACAGGCACAGCCTCAGCCAGGAATATATTCACCCCAATCACAACCATTAGTTCAAGCTAGTGGAGCTGCTAGCCACCCCTGCTCTATCATCACCAAGAACATCACTTCCACTGACAGTGCTGCTAAATGTAGGCATTCTCCACCATTTCTGATCTAATGAACACCCATGGACTGTGGCAATAAAGCTGTCAATCGTCATATCCTGTTCTCTGTGCTGACTGAGCTGGGTGGCAGTAGGGGAGGAATGTGAATCTCAGGCAAGAACACTTCTGATTCCCACTGTTACTCAAAATTTAGAAGATTTTTCAAGTATAAACACTTCTGAGATTTCTCCATACCTTTCATCAATTTCTAGAGTGCTGAAAATTTTGTCTAGATTTATAGGTGTTTTCTGGAGACAGGATTAGTTGAACTCCTAATTTATCCATTTCTGGAAGTCCCTCCAAAATATTTCCTTCTTATATTAAAGACTAATTTGGAAAAGAGTTGAGTCTCATTATTCCCTCCAAGCTTGAATGATTTATCATAATTATCATCATCCTAATGATAATGTCCAAGACTTCAACAAATATTGCTTTTTAAAGACATAGGTAGGAATAATACTCTGAAATTAAAGTTTTTTCATGCAATTAAATATATGTTATCATGTCAAATTATTCCTTGAGAAAAAACTAA
This sequence comes from Glaucomys volans, assembly GCA_020662805.1. NCBI lineage: Eukaryota > Metazoa > Chordata > Mammalia > Rodentia > Sciuridae > Glaucomys > Glaucomys volans. The sequence goes on from JAJEJO010000923.1 coordinate 436,356, forward strand.
TACTCATAGCAAACATTAATTCTCTTAGTGGATAAGATTCACAGTTTTGGCTTTTTCTGTGCAATTTTTAATTTTGACACCAAAGTTACATAATAGCTAGTAGTCAAATAGGATAAAATTACAATAAAGGAATAGACAAGAAGAGCTTTATATTTTATAATTAAATGGCTTGACCCAATGCAACAATAAGGGCATTAGTAGCCTATATACCATATATTCTAAACAATTATAATGCCTCCTATAAATAAAAACATCTCTGGTGATACACCCTTCATAAATACAATTCTAAAATAGTATTTGATAGAATAGAAGAGTGTTTTATAACCTCTAAGAACAACTGTACATGCCAAATATAAAGTAAGATTCATCTCTAACACTACAAAAAAAATTCTCAGAAGAGAGTTAAGTCATCTTATATTCAGACACTTCCAAAATCTTTCATATTGTACAGTACCCTCAATTTATTTTGAACAAGAAAACCTTGTTTGGGGGGAAAAGTATTAGCCTGAGATGACCTTAAAGAAAGCTAATTTTTTGGTGGGGTTTTTGGTACTAGGAATTGTACCTAGGGGCACTCCACCACTGAGCCACATCCCCAGTCCTATTTTGTATTTTATTTAGAGATAGGGTCTCACTGAGTTGCTGAGGCTGGCTTTGAACCCGTGATCCTCCTGCCTCAGCCTCCCAAGCCGCTGGGATTACAGGCGTGCACCACTGCGCTCAGTTAAGAAAGCTAATTTTTGAAGGCTAATAGATGTTACTTATATGAATAAGAAAAAAAGGAAGGTAAGAAGGGAGGGAGCAAGAGGGGAGGAAGGAAAGAACTAAACCAACAATGCTTAACACATATTAAGCAATTATGCCTGGAACTATGAGATCTCAATTACATCTTCAGGATGTAATTAAAAGCAAGTTTTCTAAAGACAACTTTAAAAAGCAATAGTCAGCCAGGCTCGGGGGTGCACGCTTATAATCCCAGCAGCTCAGGAGGCTGAGGCAGGAGGATTGAGAGTTCAAAGTCAGCCTCAGCAACTTAGCAAGGCCCTCAGCAACTTAGCAAGACTGTTTCTAAATAAAATACAAAAAAGGGCTGGGGATGTAGCTATGGGTTAAGTGCCCTGGGGTTAAAATCCTGGCACAAAAAAAAAAAAAAAAAAAAAAAAAAGCAATGAGTCAGGGACTTAAAGATCCAATGACCCTAATACTGTACCACTTGGTATTTTCAGCTTCAGATAAACTTATACATAGTATCATACAGAGATCCAAAAACTATAATATTTCAAACACATTAGACTGTAGTGAAGGCCACACACTGTGAAAATCATGTAAAAATAACTTTAAAAGTTATTCTAATGATGAGACAATATCAATATCAATTTGTTATTTCACTGTGAGTCACCAATTAATCCATTTTGTCTCGAAGATAATAGTTGAGAAAACAACTTGAAATTACCTGATTCACTAAACTATCATCATTAGTCTTATTTCAGTAGTTGTGAAACCAAGACCAGCCCCACCAGGATACTAATATCCCTGGATGCACGTTTTATATAAAATGACATAGTATTTGCATAAAACATACGTAACCTTCTCATATACAATGGTCCCTACTTATAACAGTTAAGCTTACAATTTTTCAACTTTATAATGGTGTGAAAGTGATACATATTCAGTAGAAAATACACTGAATTTTGACCTTTTCCCAGGCCAGGAATATGCAGTGCAATACTTTTTCTGCTTTCTGGCCATGCTGAGCAGTAGCAACGAGCCATAGCTCCCAGTCAGTCACAAGAGCACAAGATCACAAGGGGGAGCAACAGATACTCCATGGGGCACTGTGTTGCTAAGCTAGGATGTTCAGTAGGTTAGGTGCATTACATGCCTTTTCAACTTAGGGTATTTTCAACTTGAGGTATTTTCAGCTTATGGTAGGTTTATCAGGGCACAACACATGGTAAGAAGAGGAGCATCCATACTTTAATTCAGCTCTAGATTATTTATAATGCCTAATAAAAAGTAGAAACTATGTGAATAGTTGTATTGTTTATTTATTTGTATTTTTTATTATTATTTTAGACTCAGTTGGTTCCATGGATGGGGAACCTTCAGATACAGAGGGCCAAACATAGTGAATACTGTTGGAAAAAATACATTATCATGAAATCTCTTTATAATAAAATATCACCAAGACCAAACTTAGTTTGGATTATAACCAGCAGAACAAATGAATTTAGGAAAATGTCTACAAATTGTTATAATAAAATTTGACACTTCTCTTTAATTGGCTAAGAAGAAAAGATTGGCACAATATCAAAATGCAAATTAGATGTGTCTGTGCTTAAAATAAATCAAGATCAAGTTAAAGGAAATGAGATTGGGCACTTAAAAATTAGTATGCTTTCCATGGTCAGATTTAATGAGAACTTAGGCCTGCTGACAAATCATGCAGAACCAGTATCCTCTCTTAGTGTAGTGTGAAAGGTAACATGGAGGGGCTGGAGATGTGGCTCAGTGGTAGAGTGCTTGTCTGGCATTGGTGAGGCCCTGGATTTGATCTCCAGCACTGCAAGGAAAAAAATAAAAAAGCAATATGGAATAGGTGACAAACAAGAGGTGCTATCAGCCCTGAGCACAAAGATTCAGCCCACAAGGCCTCTGGTATCCCAAATCGCTTTCCCAGGAACCCTGGAACCCAGTCTGGCAACCCTTCTTCACACTCAGAATATCAGGTACTTTGGGTGGGGGTTCCTCCCCCATCCAGCTTGCTACAAAAGAGCTACATGATCTAGTATCTAACAACCCCTTCTTTCCTTTCCCAGGGAAGTATTTATATTAGTATGTCTATGTATGTATGTATATAAAAGAATGGGACTAGTACAGAACTGAGAGATTTCCAAAGATGGAAGAAAAGATGACCCATTATTGTATCTTATCTCTTGACTTTGGAGTCTAAGGTTCTAGTTATTCCATTTCTTAGTAAATGTAGGGGAACAATGTTCATTTCCCTTCCAAGGGAAATGAATTAGTAGCTGCTTCTTGTCTAAGGTCCTCAGGCCTCCTTATAATTAGGTTTTATAAGTCTGTGATGAAAAGTTTCAGCAAACATACGTAAGTGTGCACTAACACTCTTTCCCAGAGATCATCTCTTCTTGTACGTTCATTTACATGAAAAAACCAAGACACACAGAGATCCTTGGTGTCCCATCTAGGAAGCTTTGGCAGAGTCAAGATAAGGTCTTTTAATTCCCATTTCAGCACTCATTCCATTCCATTACTCTGATAAATCATTCTATCAAGCCCTCAGGATGAGTGACAATAGTGGCTGGCAGCAACAACATTTTCTATTAACAAAAAACTTAAGTTAAATGAACTCAAGCCATTCAAACATCCTCCTTCAGAGTCTTCAACATCTGATACAGATGACAAGATTCACAGAGGGGAATCTAGCTGAGCTGGGTGAGCAAGGTCCACTGGCTGCCTATCTTTATTTTTCCCTTCACCTCCTCACACTAAGACTTGTGTTCATTTCAAGAGGCAGGGTAAGTGCTATCATCCCTAATCCATTGGAACATTTTACCCCAACACTTGGCTCTGCTGGCATATGTCCTGCTACCCATGCAGAGAGCATAGCTATATCCTAATGCTGCACAAGGTTGACTGAAAAGGTTTGAATAAATAAACATTTAGTTAAAACTAAATCTCTAGCAATACTGACAATCATTAAATTAATACATTTTAAAGCACCAAAACTTCTTTAATAGGTCTCCTTAATAATCAACTTCACAGGTAAATAAGAGCAATAAATATATAATTTGTTATTATGCCATAATTCTGAAATGTTATTTTAAAGAAACGTTTAATGTTAACAGTTGCTTACTTACTGGCTCTGCAGGAAAACAGATCCATCAAGAACTCATCAATTTAACCAAAGAATTTGGGTAGGTGCAAGTATAAGCAGGAAATGCTAAAAGGATGCATGAAATAAATGACTGGCTAATTTGATACAAATACTAAATAAAATAAAATTTATCACTCCTTTTCCCTCCTTTGAATGAGGTAACTCAGATTGAATATGCTGGCTAAGAATGAATTTGTTCACATCTTCCTTGGAACTGAGGGTAAACTCTTGGGAAAAGGACTTGTACCCCGACTCAAATCCCCATTTCTAAAATTCATCCTTATCTCAAAATACTAGAAAACTCCATGAATAGCCCATTGACCTAGTTAAGCTAAAATCTTTTCCAAAGCATTATATATCAAGAGTTTAATAGAAGCAGTCGAGTTTCTCATCTTTTTGGTAGACAGGAATAGCCTCTGCTAGGCAAGAATAGCATCAGCCACCAATGAGGATCAGAAAACTGGATTCAGATCTATAAAGTAAAAAAATGGACTTGGGGAAAAGGAGTTAAATGATAACTGAGTCAGGGAAAGGTCTAATTCTAAGTCAGAAAACCGACATAAAAGTTTAGGTGTGGTTTATCCCTGACACTAAACACAATCTGGGTCATCCATGTAAATGGGAAGCACGGCCTCAAGAGGAAAACTGCAGCATGCCCCATTTCCAGTATAGATCTAAAGACAGCAATATGGGCTAAAAGTTCCTCCAGCTAAGACCCTATGCAAAAATGCTACTAAAGAGCAAAAGCATGTTAAACTACCCATCCTGAAGATGGAAGTAACAGCAACCATGTCCCTGTGAACTGAAAACGAGTAAGCTCATAGCCTTCCAGAACCTGGCCTGCAAGCAAGAGGAACATCTGAAAAACTCAGTCTGAGAAATGTGAACCCATCTGTTTCTACTACTAGCTGGGTGACCTTGGGAAAGTCACTTCAGTTAGAGTTTTAGTTTCTTACTTGTAAAACATAAATTATTTCATCTTGCTCAAAGAGGGAATGTAAGTATTAGGTAAGATAATTCATAAGAAAGTACTAACATGATGGTTTTTTTTTTTTTTTAGTGAGGGTGTTTTATTGCTATTTTCTATAAAGACAATCCAAGTTCTTATTACTGTGGTAGAAGAAAATAGAGCTATTCTTTTAGGGATTTCTTGGTTTTCTTTTAATCAAAGAAGTGCCACGATAAAGACCTGACCAAAGGTATTTACTTTAAAATTGAACATACGGTTATTGTAGACTTAAAGCTGCCCATTGGATTGTACAAATATGAGCACAGAGAATTAAAAGTGGGTCTTTCTGTGTTTTCAAGTAGCAAAATATTCTGTGTGCTCGTTTTTGGAAAGGGTATTTCCATCAGTTAAAAAACCACTACTCCAAATTAAGTGATAATTTAGTTCAAGGTCATTATCAGATTAGATGACCAAACCTGAAAAATACTGTTCTCATGTTAGAGACCTTAAAGAAAAAATGCTCTGATGGGATTAAAATGCCTTGCAAAGAATTACAACATGAATAGCTCAAGAAATCTTAATTTATAAAAGGTCACAGAGTTACAAAAAACATCTCTCATTTCAACTAATTAAATGAAATTTTAAACGGCACCTTTAAGTATTGGCATTGCAGCTGCGAGTGCATTTAAATAGCATTTACGCAGATATAATTAGCACAATTAAACATGGGTAGAAGTGGAAACACTATTCTTAATTATATTGATATAATCAGATTTATTAATGCTTTATAGCAACAAAAGTGACATCTGACAGTAGCACACAATTCATGACTGAACCTAATATTAAGCATTTTAGCATATTAAGGAATCTAAAGCTAGGTAATTAGGGAAAGAAAGAAGTCAAATAATGAGTTCCTACCTGTGACGATACCATAGTTGGGAGGTTCAAGAATTACTCCATAAAACTGGATGATGTTTCTGTGACTGAGGACACTCAGTATTTCTGCCTGTACAAAAATCAAATGCAAAATTACATAAAATTCTACATTTATAATAGTCTAATAAAATAGGGTTCCAGTTCAATTTTCTTCACTTACATTTACAAAGATATATAACAACATGTGATGCTGAGAGAACTGTCTCCAGTGAAATGCTTGAAAGTTAAAAAATTTCTTTTGACGCTTTATGAATATTAAAAAAGGAAATGAGACTGAAGAGGCCACCAAAGAGGTGGTTATTAGAAAGTCTGCATGACTGACAGTGGAGGAGGGTGACTCAAGAGGTGAGATGCCATATGTATTTACAGTTACAGCCTTTCTCCTAATAACCAAATAAATTTTTTCTGCATAGTATCTCTTTTGGGAAGCCACAACAAGTCTGAACTTCTGTTGGTTGAATGAGTCAAAATTAAGGTAGAGATTTTCAAATATTAATGGAAGAGATTCAGATAATACCCATTTATATTATTATCTAACAATTCATTCCAGATACAGTATTACTCTTTATTTGTATGCAAGTTACTATAAACATAAAAAGTGGGCTCTTGACCTTCACTGTGATCTGATAGGAAGCCATATTTGTATACTTTGAAATATATTAGTAGAGAAAACTGCACTGAAGAGTGGCATGGCAAAAAATAGTTATTAAACTTAATTGCTAAAATGAAAAAACAGAGATACCACAGTGCATATTTGATAATGTCTATAGAATATTAGATACTCTCTAGATAAATCATATGTATTCATTAAAATTTTATTAGTTTTATGGAGATAAAATATAGTTAATCAAGAATTATAAATACGATGAAGCATAAAATCATGGAAGTTAAATATAGAAAAGGTTTTATATTTTAAGTGAAAGTTTTATTACTGGCAGTAAGAAAATAGATTTTTAAGATTCCATCCCAGTAAGGGGATCATCAAGAAAAATGTCTTCATTAACAAAAATGGAGAAGTCCTGATCAGAAGGGGCACCCTAAATACTTGCCTAGCACATGTGAGGTCCTGGGTTCAATTTCCAGTATCACCAATAAAAAAAAAAAAAAAAAAAGGGGGAGGGGGGGAGGACAGGGAGGAAGAAGAATGGGCGTGACCTTTGGTAACCTGCACATATGATTTAGTGTTATTTGCTATACTTTTTTTTAAAGGGCAAGAGTTGAGATTTCATTAAAAACATAATCTGTGAAACTGTTTTTGAGGGTGATGCAAATAGGTAGAAAACAGGTGAGGGTTGACAGGGGGTTAATATGGAATACAGAAAGGAAAATTATCATTGATTAGATGAGACACTTATCAAGGCTGAGCCGACGGTGTTTTTCTTTGTGCTGAAGGGGGCTATCATTGCTTAACCAAACCATTCCTTAGCACCCAATGAGTGACTACTAGGCGCAGAGCCTCCGTGCTGACCGAACAACTGCCTTCACATACTTCTCAGTTTCCTGAGCAGGAAGAAAATGCTTTACTTGGGCAACACAACCATTCATCTACATGGCAATTCTAATTCTCATTATGAAATGATAAAGGAGCCTTATTGGGAAAAGAGTTCACACAAAGTTTGGAAATCACAAGCTACCCTATTTTAAGTGGCAGATCAACACTTTGGGAATAAAGCATTAGAAAACAGTGTAAGAAAAGCAGAAGAATTAATGTTTGGACAGGTATTTGTCAAACCAGGGACTACCACCCTTTAGTATATTCTTTGGGGTATCTGAATTCTGTGACCCTTAAAAATTTTTGTATCAATAACAAATAAATATGGGAATATTCTTAATCCTTGGATGACCACTTTATAAATTAGGGGATTTTCAGGGTACCAGCTCATTTTCATATTTACATTTAAGGTTCTGTCAATGGATACCTTGAAGAAGATAGTATTTATTCTTTTTAGGGGTTGGTAAGCTTGAACACAAAACTACCCTTTTGCAGTATCTCTTGCAAGTAAAGAACATTTTCCTGGAATAAGGATTTAGGGTCTTATTTAATAAACAAGAATCTGATTTAACAACAACATGAAAACATTATACTTTAGAGTGCTGTACTAGTTTCATGGAAATAGGTTAATAATCAACAGGCAGACAATAAATGATGTGTTTGTAAAAAATAAAAGTCAAATGATATCAGAATGTTAGCAATTCAAACAAGCTCCCACAGAAACAAGCCTGGAGTTAACTGAATGAGGAAAACCTGTGCTGTGGCAGTCAGTACCTGCTAGTAAGTGGGCATACTCTGTGGAGTTGGCCCCAAGGGCGCCTGCCTGCAACAGGGTCTTCCCATCATTTCCTAGATTTACATTCTGGGATACACTAGCAAATGGACTATCCATCAAAATAATGTATTAATGGTTTAAAAATAAGTTTGCTGTAAAAAAGGAAACATAATAATAATGAAAGCTAAATTCATAATGGTCCATCATGACAAAAAAGCCTTTTTATATGATTAAAACCAACATAAACCATTTGCTTTCAGTAAATATAATTTTATACAAATTGTTAATTTCTATTATACTGATTTTAGTTTTGGTTTTATTTAATTGAAAATTTGATTTGTATAGGTACATAAGCTATTCTCAACTTCATGTTTATGTCTACTTAAGTCACAATGAATAATACTTTTTGTCAACACTTGAAATCCAGAAGACTTAATTTTCCCTACATTTTATACTTTGCAAAACACTATCCTAAGAACTCAGACAGACACTTGTACCCAATTTCATACATTATTATTCAAAATAGCCAAAGTGGTAACAAGTGTTCATACACTGATAAACAAAATGTGATGTATAAATATTATTTCAGCCATAAAAGGAATTAATTCTGATACATGCTACTGAATGGATGTACCTTGAAAACATTATGCTAAGTAAAATGAGCCAGATGCAAAGACAAATATTGTACGTTTCTACTTATCTGAAATGTCCTTAATAGGCAAATTCAGAGAGAAAGTAGATTAGACAGAAAAGAGGCTACCAGAGGCTGGGTAGAGGAGGAGATGGGAAGTTACTTCTTAATGGTTACAGAACTTCTGTAAGTGGTGATGAAAAAATTGGAAAGTAGTTGGTGGCAATGACTGCAGAACACTGTAAAGTTAAAGCCTCTGAATAGCACACTTAAATAAGGTTAAAAGGGCGAATTTTATGCTATATATATCTTACCCCCCAAAAAAGCTTGAAAGATAACTTTTGCAGAGATGAATGATCAGAATCTACGTATTCAATAATCATCTTAAAGTCTAAATAACCTTGGAATAAATATGCAATTGTTCAGATTAGGACCTGAGGGTCTAAGGAGAAGTTGACAGTACAACAAATTTAACTCAAGCTCTAACATACTCCAAAAAAGAAGGGTCCAATCAGATGAATGAATGGAGTAGCCAAAACTCTACCTATACAAATGTTTAATAGGAATGCACTTATCTGTGGACAAGAATGCTTATGCTATGTTTGTAGTGAAAGTGTGCCTGCTCTCACTGTAGCTGAGGCCAGTCCCTTCTTCTCTTCCTTTTTCCTTTTATCTTTCTTTATAGGAAAAATTACTAGAGTTTCAGTTTGTTAATAAACCTGAAGAGGAGGTAGGTGTTTTGTTGTTAGTTTCCATCTGGCATTTCTATGTGTTTATATGCAGAGATGAGCTATTAACTTAGATTGCTGTGTTTCCAGAAGTCGACCAGCACACAGATTCCAAAAGACTAATTCCATTGGAGATAGTAGAAGTTAAATAGCAGTATTAATTCCCTTCCCTCAAGGGCTTTCAACAATTTAAGATAAGACTAGTATCTCCAACTTCAGACTGATTCCCCTTCCTTAATTCAAAATTGTTTTTCAGGAATGGGGGGTGTAGCTCAGTGGAAGAGCACTTGCTTACTTAGCATGCTTGAGGCCCTGGGGTTTAATCCCTAGCATCACAAAAAACTGAAAACCTTTTATCACCCAAACCCCAAATTTAAACTTATTTAATTTTGGAAAGCTGCCGCAGAATTCTTAAAGATCCAATGTCTTTAAAACTTGTTTTATATCTTCTATAGTCCATTGGCAAGTCTATATGTGTTTATGTGACAAAACTATTAAAAATAAAACTGAATTCACTGGGTGCAGTGGTGCATGCCTATAATGCCAGCAACTCGGGAGGCTGAGGCAGGAGGACTGGAAGTTCCAGGCCAGTCTCAGAAACTTAGGAAGACCCTGACTCAAAATTTTTTTAAAAAGGGGGGAAGGGGCGTTGAAGATGTGGCTCAGTGGTTGAGCACCCCTGGGTTCAATCCCTGGTACCAAAAAAAAGAAGTGAATTCACTTCTTTTTGTGAAATAAACAACCTATTGATTGTTAAAATGAAAGCTACAGTGTATGAAGTCCCACATCACTAAGCTGGAAAACTCCATTTACATCCTATATTTAGAACAGGCTTTGCTCCCTAGTATCAATAGCTATGGCCCTATGCTGAGCTAGAGCCTATCTCAGCAGGGTCCACGCTTCCACCTGTGATATGGCATGAACACAGGGTACACACCTAGGGCCTGTAAATGACAACCATTCCATTTTGTTTTCTGCTGTATGTGGCATTTAAACAAACTACTCCGCAGACCCTGATCTCTAAGATCCTCATCAATTCGAAGATTCTGGATTCCATCAGAGTACGATAGTAAGAGAAAGAAAAGTGGCTCATCCAATCATTCAGGTGACATGGTCACAGTCAACCAAGTGCACAGTACGACTAAGGCCAAAGGCCCTCTCCAAAGACAGTCGTCTCCAAAATGCTAATATGGGTCCCAGGTCACTACATTCTGCCCAAATTCAAGAAGATATGAGGTGATCCCATATTTTAAAAAATACATAACAAGAGGAGGGAAGGAAAGAGGAAGGTACTGGGGATGAGATTGATCAAATTATGCTTATGTAAGAATATGGCATAATGAATCCTACTATTAGGTATAATTATAAAGTACCAATAAAATAAACTAAATGATATATACAGAAGAAAGAATGGGAAGAAATAAAACAAAACATTGTGGTTATCTTTAGATAACAGAAATAATCACAGGTGATTTTTATTTTTTTCATATTTCCTAAACTATAATAAGCCTGTATAATTTTTAAAATCAGAAAAAGGAATATAAATGTGTCATATGTAATATGTATAAGAACATATAAATATGGGGTTGAAAATACTGATTTACAAGGAAATTCACATTCTCCCTAGCACTGAGGCATAAAAAAGTAAAACTCTATCTTCCCAGGACGACTGTAGGCATATAAAAACTAGATTAGTTAACCTCTGACTTGTCAGTTTTTCCTTGACATGGCTCTGGAACAAACTAATGTTCACCCAGGTTCCTCCTGTAGAAGGCCATGGGTCCTGAGAGCCATACTGCCGAGGACATGGGCACAGGTGATGAACACACTTTAGATGGATTTCTACCTGCTCAGTACCAGGCTCCCCATGTATTAGGTGATACTCCTTTTTCTTCTGTCTGCTCCTGTGGCCTCTGCCCTTCGGGAAAACCTTCCCTACTCCACTCCTTTTGCAAAATAACTAGTTCAACAGCACATGTGGGGGAAAGGTCAGATTCCTTATATACAGAAAGTACTCAATAACATTTGAGGGATGAAGGAACAATAGTAAACGATGAAAGTATTTAGTGTATTTAAATAACTTTCATAGAAAGCCTGTTTTAGGACATGTTTACTCTGAACACTATAATGAGAACAGCAAAATGCTAGAGGATATGAATTTGCTTTAGTATTCATTCTGTTCTTTTATACCTGGAAGGATAATTTAATCTAGATTTCATAAGAATGACAATCAATTATACAATAGCAGTAGAAGCCCCATTTGAAATATATATTCATCGACACATTGTTGATTTAAACTTTACGAGGATTTGGACATTGCCTTTCAAAAGTTCTGTGTCCAAAACAAACAATGAACATGATTTTTCTTGAGAGTCCTTTCCTGCTTTGGATTCTTCAAGCATGTCCACTCTTCAGCATTGTACTTTTTCAGGTTAAGAATGCAGAGGTTCATTTAGTCTTCAACATTCCATTTTCAATTTTCTACCCAAGATATTTCCAGAATCATCTCTGCAGGTAAAGAGGCTTGGGTCAAGTCTGTACTTTCCATAACCACTACACTCATTAAGAATGCTATGGCAGATGCTCCTCCAAGGTGCACTGAGCGATGGAGCCCTGATTCTTGGCTGGGCTACGTTTCACACAGGCTCCCCTTCTAGACTCGGCCAGTACCATAAAGGCCCACAACAGATGAATCCAGCCAATATGAGAGGACAGGTTGTAAAAGATGAAAGCACTGGTCTTCTCAGTACAGAGCACCTCTTATCTTTATCACCACAGAGCCCAGAACCATTGTACTTAGCAGAATATAAGGACAATGGGAAATTATTGATGTAAAAGCTCTAAAATGGTATTTATAAATCTACGAGGTCAGAACGCCGAGCTCTTTCAGGGAAGAGGGAGGGAGAATACTTCCCTTCCCTGCTAATTGTTTCAGACTTTGATTATAAAGATAAACAAGGCAGAGTTCTCAATCTCAGCTTTATATGCATCAAGTTCTCAGGGTTTTACTGCATTAAAACAAAACAAAAATACTGTTTAATTCACTGCATTTTTACTCAAAAGAGTGTCTGTCGGCAAGGAGTATTTTCTTCTTATTTTTTTTTTTAACATAGGGATCAAACCCAGGGCCTTGCACATGCTAGGCTGGCACCCGGCCACTGAGCTATATCTCCAGCCCACTAAAATAAAAGTGTTTTTGAAAAACTCATTCTTACATGAATGGTAAAATGAATACATCTCATTAAGCTCAAAGTAAAATATATTCAATAACCATCACATGACAAGCAGAAAACTTCACAATTCTACAAATTCTCTTTCAAGGGGTGCTCCTTAGATATTCAGGGAAATAAGGAAGGGTAAAGGAACTGAATTTGTATTCTATAATGTAAAACATCCTATATTCCTAATGATGTTTGATGTCAGGAAGATTTTTCTTTGGAAACAAATTGACTATGAATGCTAAGAAGAAAACATAAACCAGTCATTGAGCAGATGACAAGCATCTGCTTATGCTTCTTGAACCACTGAGATGGAGTCATATGGGATTTTTATCACAAACATCACCAGTGCTAGGAAGTCTCTGGTTGCTCAATGGTTTTCCTGCATGGAATGTTATGAAGACTCAGCACTTGGAGAGGGGCCTGAGCTCCCTTCAGGGCTCATGTTGCTTTTTAGTTAAGAATATTCCTGACTAAGATGAAGGGCAGACTAACCTGGCAGGAAAGGAGGATAGCTAGAACTGAATGAAACAAATTGGGAAGAATTAAGATCAAAGACTCAAGAGATATCACCAAATCACAAATAGGCTAAAAGAGATTACATTTTTTGTGTTCACCCTGATTGTCACTGTGATGATATGAAAAAGCAAAACACATTGAGATAAACTGCATTCAAATTTGAGTGACTAAAGTATTATAAGAATCTGGCTTTCTACTAAACAAGTTATGTAACTTGGTCAATGAGATGACCACTTTATCCTAAACTATTCAAAAAATCTTCCCAAAGAAAGTTCTTGAAGAAGGCTTCAAGGACTGAAAGATTATTAGGCTTCTAAAAAATTGAACAGAAATATCATTAAACACTAGAGTAGGTAAGTGAAAATTCAATTCTACTTCCAAAATGGATGGCCCTAAAGCACTTGGTCACTCTGGACTTTGCTTTCTTCCTAGAAAATGACTCAGATGAACAAAATTACCTCCTAGATTCCTTTGTGCTTTAAATTGCTATTCACTTGTATTAAAAAATTAGTGCAATATTAATATTACTTTGCACAGAGTGAAGAGCTTAACAGCTATCTGATGAATTAACTGCGGTATATTAGGATATCCTTTGCAAACAGGTTTCAGTGAGTCTTGGCTATTCTACTTACAAACCAGGGGAACTGCTGTACTCTGGATCTGAACTCTCCCACAAAGGCCCATGTAGTAGAGGCTAGTGCCCATCTTGGTGCTACTGGGAAGTGGTCTTTTTGCTCTTAAAAAAAAAGAAAAAGTCCAACATAATCATGAGAGTCTTTAAACATTCTTTTTATTTAAAAAATTGCCTTGCTCAAAAAGATTCAAATTATATAACTCTTCTATATTAATAGCCAACATTTATTGAGTGCCTATTATGAGTTAGGCTAAGTGCTTGATGAACACTGAACTTTTAAATTCTCACAAAAACCATAGGCTAGGGCCTACTATTATCAACATTCACAGAGAAAGAAACCTAGGCGAGAAGAATTTTTTAAATGTGCCCTAGGGCACAGTAAAATGGGAAGCCAGGTTTTTAACACAGTCAGATCTCAAAGTCCTGCTTACAATCACTAAATCATACTGCTTTACTTTACAAACCTAATTTGAGAACAGAATGGAACATTAGTTTATGCAACATCCAAACATTACAAGAGGCCTAGAAAATTCCAAAGCCCTTTTGAGTTAGTTCCAGAAGCATAAGAAACAACTCCTCATTGAGACTCTTGGTCACTGTCCCCACTATGAGATTTCCATGACTTCCTGACACTTGATTGCACAGGATTTTGGTCAAAAACCAAACTCTAATTCTTCACAGGCCCTGGGCCATTAGGCCAGCCAGCAACAACCAAATTCATAGCTAATAAAACCAGTTAATTGCACAGCATGAAGCACCCTCTCTCTATGCAAAAATTACATGGTTAGGAATTTTGAGCAACTCTCACAATCTGATTAGCTAAGTGCTTTATAATATTACTCTACAGTGCAACAGAGTTTGATTATTTACATCCCATAAGAGAAATGTTTGCCACATTTATTATGGAAATCTACAAAATCAGTTAGAAGAGTTTAGGCAAATTTAATGTTAAAATAGTCTGAAAAGTCCTTTAACATCTTTTAAAATCCAATTAGACAGTATCTTGAATACCTGCATTCTTCAGCTAAATTAACAATGATTTTACTATTTTGGGCTTCTGTCAGTATACTCAAAACAATAACTAAAGGCAAAGGTATGTGTTTGACATCAGCCAGACATTTTTGGTTTGCTGAATGCAAAAAAAGAAAAAAAGTACCAAACTCTAACAAATACGTAACCCAGATTATTTGGAATCACAGAATGTTAAGAATGAAGGAGGGGCTGGGGTTGTGGCTCAGTGGTAGAGCACTTGCCTAGCATGTGTGAGGCATTGGGTTCAATTTTCCACATATAAATAAATGAATAAGATAAAGGTCTATCAACATCTAAAAAAAAAAAAAAAAAGAATGAAGGGAGTTGGGTTCCATAACGCACATCTATAATCCCAGAGGCTCTGGAGGCTGAGGCAGGAGGATCTCAAGTTCAAAACCAGCCTCAACAAAAGTGAGGCGATGGGTAACTCAGTGAGACCCTGTCTCTAAATAAAATACAAAATAGGACTGGGGATGTGGCTCAGTGGTTGAGTGCCCCTGAGTTCAATCTAGGGTACTGCCCTTCTCCCCCCAGAAAGAAAGGGATTTGAAGTCTTCCAGTCTTTTCCTTCCTAGACCCCAACCGCAACCAAACTTTAGATAACTCCACACTTCACAGCAAAAGATCACTTCTCCCTCCTAATGGCTTGATAAAAAGGCTAGCCTCCACTTGAACATACTCCTAATCACCAGCACAAGCCACCATTTTTCTTTAACTAACTTCATGTGGACACCTAAGTCTTCATTTGTCTTTGGTGAAGATAATGAAAAATAACATCTGAAGGCTAAGTTTTACATTCATTTTAGTTTTTCCTAAGCTTAAAAATTCTAATTCTTATTTTTCTTGACATAGTTTTTAGTCTTTTGGTTATTTTACCCGTGTCTATAAAAACACATTGGTCATTCTGAAGATACATTCAAATAATTGGTTTTAAGTTAAATCACCAGACTGAACATACTCACTTTTTACCCTGATATTGGTAAAAAGTTTCTGTGTGACAGAAAAGTTTCTGTGTTACTGGAATTCTCTTCAAAATCAACTTTAAATTCCTCCCATCTGAAATAAAAATGTTGGTGTTCTTTAATTAAATCATGCAAACTTATAACTGGTGTATAATGGTCTTATGAAAAAAGAATATTTGTGCTTTTCCTAAACAACCAGTTTATTTTTACCCCACTGCCTCAGTGATTATTTTAACAACCTATTATCTTACACTTCTCAAGTTGGTTGCTAAGAAGGCAGACCTACATCTAGAAAATACTCAGAGCCTCAAGGGTGCTTTTCCTTACATATTCATGATTCAGGGTTCTCTGTAATACTGCTTATTGACTGTGTATGACTCTCAAGAGACAGGGGCGGTTCTGCATGCAAGCAAACATAACCTGGCGATGACTGATGCAGTATGCCGACAACCTGCACCAGAGCAACTTTCTGGCAGACTGAGACGGTTACTAACAAAATGCACAGAAGGTCATTGCTGAGCTGAGTAAAGATGTCATGATCCCACAGTGAACCCAGAGATAAAGAAGAAAATAAATTAGAAACATCGGCCTGTTTTCCAGGATACAGAAGATGGCGGGCTATGAAGCCTGTGAAAATGCTCAGTTGAGAGCCTTTAGAAAGGCATATAAAATTTTACACATATGAACACAACCACATAAACAGTTTCGTTATTATAATTCTTTTGCAATCCATGAATGTAGCAAGTCTTAAGTTTCAGAAGCTGTAAACTGAGTACACTCTTACACACTACAACAGTCACGGAGCACACTTCCTGTGCATGAACACTGGCTCATCACTTTATATCCACTAACTCATTTAATCATGCAGAAAGTACCATTCTCATCCCGTTTGTCTCTAAGAAACCAAGGAGCAGAGAGGTTAAGGAACTTGGCCTATAGTCAGACAGCTGAGAAATAGTGAGGCCAAGATTCAAACGAGGCAGTCTGACTGCAAAGCCTATGATTTTAACTATGAAATATGAATGTAAATTCTTAAAATCACAAAGCTGTACATGCCTGCACATTTCTGTAACATTACACATGGATAAACAAACTCACCTGTTTAAGAATTTGTACACAGTGAATGCTCTAACATTTATTTGAGTGTAGAAAGAACTTGTTGTCTTGGTTCTGACACTTGATGCCTGTGTGATGTGGGACTTCAGCTTAACTACCAATTAAATGTCCAAAGGTGGAGGTAAAAAGGACAGACAGAATGATCTAAAGTCTTTTCAAAGCTAATTTCTGAGTTCAATCTGATTTAATTGGTATCAGGTGGAGCACAGGAATGGGTGCTTCTTGAAAGCTCCCTGGGAGAGTTGAATCTGCAGCCAGGACTGATAGCCACTGGCCTTGAGAGCAGTTCTGTGCCAAGCTAAACTGCAGCCTCGTTGCTTCTGAGTCAGAAAACCCCGAAGCTGAATTTCAGTTCTATCAGATATGAGCTGGGTGGCCTTGCAGCATGTTAATGTCACTAAATTTGCTCTTCACATGGAAAATAAGAAAAAACAGTATCAACTTAAAACGATTTCATGGACCAAACTCACATGTAAAACTCATAACAGGCACATCTTTTCCTCAAGTATTAGCTGCTAGAAACTGTACCTAGAGTGAACAAAGAACATTTCAAAAAAGATACACAGTACTGAACTTAGATAAATAGAACACCAGTCAGAACTAGAAATTGTTAGAAAGCAGATCCACTGACAGACAGCAAGAGCACAGGGAAAAATCATGAAGAAAGGAAAAAGGCCAAAATACAGGTCTGTCCAGGGCACTGACCACAAACCAAAGAATGTCTAGAAAACACAACATCAGAAGAGTTGGGACACATGTCATCCTACACAGGTAATACTGCAAGAAGCGCTCAGACTCTTCACTTGAACCCACAATGTCCAATAGGCAATTAAAAACAGGATTAAAAAAGCCAACAACTTGGCATCTCTACCTGCATTCTGCATCTGTCTCCTCTGCTCTGCGTCACTAGGATTCCACGAACAACAGGGCTCATCTTGTTGAGCTGAAACTACCCCTCAGGCAAAAGTCTGACCAATCTTGAGGTAATAATTAACCAGGCCACAGTGTGACCGAGCCTTCCTGACTAGGCATATTTCTGGTCCCCCTGTCTATATAATCTGAAAGTTTACATTGCTACCTACAAAGGCAGTTGGAAATGCTGGTCCCCTTTTGCTTCCCCATATAGCTATACTGATTAGTTTCCTTTCCCACTTTTTACCATTACTGTTCTGTTTGGTTTTTGTGGCAAGTAGTCAGATCTGACTGTTGGGACCCCTTGCCAGTCAGGCCTCTGGCCTAGGGCTCTGGTAACAATACCACAACCAGCACAAGAATCTCTAAATTCAAAGGCCAAAGTATACCCAGATGGCCACAAGTTAAGCCTGGTTCTGCAAATTTCTATGTAAATCTATTAAAGTCACCCTACTATATAAAAATAAGCTGCTAAGCTGAAAGAAACTGAGCAGTACTTCTCTTTTCCACTCCCAGGCCAGGGAAGCTGGCTTGCCATCGTTAGCCTCACAATTTTTACACTTGCAGAACAAATTTGAATTTGATGGAGCAGCTCCTGTGTTTCTATTTTCTGCCCCTTCTCAGATTCCTGGGTCAGAAGTCACAGCAAATCACCCTACACTGACATTCTTTTTCAAACAAAACGTCTTTGGACCTTATCCATCCTTCATCATATCTCCTCTGGATGTTTCCTAAATGAGGTTTCCGTTGTACTGGTTTAATCAAATTGGTCCCCAAATATGTACTGTATTCAAATATGGAAGGACTGACTACCGACTTGAATTCAATAGGAAAATATTTTTGAATTATTTTTCCACTAGTGAAATGGATCACAATGATCTCTTATCTATAATATGAAATGATAAATGTATAAGGAGGTGGAAATGCTAATTACCCTAATTTGAACATATTAAACAATATGGATTTATCACATTGTACCCTATAAAAATGCAATTAAAACTAATATTAAACATTAAAAAAAATAAAATAAAGAAAATAATCTCTCCAGAAACACTCAAAGGCTATAGGGAAGATTGGAGGAGATCACAGGCACAGAGCACAATGCATTCTCCCTAAGGCAGCTCTGACTGACAGGAACCGAAGGATTTTGGTCCTGGTTTTTCCATGTATGATACTGAACAAGTTACTTAGCCATTCTAAACATTAGAAATCTGTAAAATAAGGATAATAAAAACTTGCTTGACCACATCATAAGGTTTTTAAATGGACTTATCCCTTTTATTCTGGAATAAAATTTTATTTATTCCCTTACCTAGTTTCCCACATCATTAAGATTTTATATCACTATAGAACATTACCACGAACTAAAATCCAGACTTACTTTCTTTCTTTCTTTATTTATTTATTTATTTAATTTTTTTTTGCAGTGCTGGGGATTGAACCCAGGGCCTTGTGCTTACGAGGCAAGTACTCTATCAACTGAGCTATATCCCCAGCTCCCAGACTTTGTTTAGATTATCAGTTTCTCCATTATATCTTCTTTGTGTTCCAGGATCCAACCCCAGGTACCACACTGCCTTTGATTGTCATGTCTTCCCAGTCTCTATTGGTCTCATAATCACAGGATTTTAGTAAGAATCAAATAAGTGTGAAAAAACTTTGTAAAATGAAAAATACTGTTAAGAATACATTTGACAGAGTTAATGCATATAAAGCACCAGAAAACTGGCATATTAAATTCCAAGTATTGATTATGAGCATTAGCATTATAAATGTTATACCTATCATACATTGTGCTCATTTCCATGTGTCTTCAATTTTTATTTGGAGTTCAGAGTTCCTTATGACTATAGATTTTACTTTGTCTACAAGCATTCAACCTTAGAGAATCAGTCCTTCACCCAACCTTCCTAGACCTTGCTCAATTTAGGCGAGTGGGAAAAACAAGACAGTGCACGCTATACCATTAATGGGACTTCAGAAGCTACCTAGATTTCATTTCATCACACACAAGTCTCACACCCCAGAGTTATCCAGCCAATGAAGCCAAGAACTCAGCCAAATTTGGCAATCCATGAAATCCAAGAAGGGACATTTGGTAGAGATCAGCAAAATAACCCATACCCACACATTTCCTGGTAAACTATCTACACAGAGCCTTCAAGAACCATGAGGAGGAGGTTAGGAAAAGATGACCTGGGAAGAGAGCAGGCAGGGAAGTGCTGCTTTTCTTCCTACCTCAGTGTACCCAGCTTGTGAATTTGCCTGGGAAAAAGCTCCGCCAGGATCAGCACTACTCCCACTCACCCTAAGATTATGAAATAATGGGATTAACTCCAACTGGCTTCAAAACAGTAACAGCTGAACCTTTACTGAAATCCACTAAACTTCCTGCCTCTTATAGCATAAAATTCTATCAGAAAATAGTCAGAAGTTTTTATGACCCAAGAGCCAGGGAGGATACTAAGTCGTTTTTTAGTAGAGAGCCAACATGCCCACTTAAGGGTATGTTTGTTGAACCCATTAAGTATTATGTAACATTAGTGGATAAAAGAAGACAGACAAGAACAATGTGTGTGTGTGTGTGTGTGTGTGTGTGTGTGTGTGCGCGCGTGCGCGCACGTGCAGAGAGACAGACAGACATGGAGGGAATTTTGAGGGGATAGGTAGTTAAGTGGAAACATAAGAAACAGTGGAAGCATAAGAAATAAATTCTCTAATTGTAATAAATAGCAGTTCCTTTCAGCTTTCAGCATTATCTTCAGGAAAATCATAGTAACAACAACCAAAAAAAATTAAGAAAACTTCCTTAAAGTTTCTATGGGCGGTCACTATGGAGAATGCTCCTTGAACAAGTTCATGGGTTTAGAGAGGTTAGGATAGGATCATACTAACAAAATTAGAGAACTTTTTCTTTTAGTCCTTTCTGAGGCTTATTATAGATAATGCTTCCTGATCAAATTCTCATTTCAGAAATGTTAGCACAATTTGTGAAGCTTGGTGTGTACTCTTCAGAGTTAAAAGCATTAAAGCCCTGGCAGGTGCTGACAGCTGCATTCTATTTTGTTCAGGGTAGCAGTACCTCCAAACACAAATTTCCTCTTCCAGTACCCCAAGAATCTATTATCCACATACAAAAAATGGAGTTGGACCCCTTCCTCAGACATAAAAATTAACTGAAATGATCACAGACATTAAGGTATGAACTAAAACCATAAAAGTCTTTGAAGAAAGTATAGGAATCAATGTTTATGACCATGAGTTAGGCAAAATCTTAGATATGACACCCAAAGTATAAGCAATCAAAAAATAAACTGAACTTAACCAAACTTAAAAATGTGCTTCAGTAGATATTGTCAATAAAATGAAAAGGAAACTCCAGAACGGACTTGTAAAAATCTGATTGTATCTAAAATACTTAAAAACTCCTACAATTTGGTATAAAAAGATAAGTAACCCAATTAAGAAGACACAGAATTGATATAGTTCTCCAAACAAGGTATACAAATGGCCAGTAAGACATGAAAAGACATTCAACATCATTACTCATTAGGTAAATACAACATAAAACCACAGTGAAATACCACTTCACATCCACAGAACGGTAATAATAAAAAAGAGAATTTAACAATGTTGGTAAGGGTGTGGAGAAATAGCACCCTCATACCCTTCTGATAGAAATGTGCAGTTGTACACCTGCTTTGGAAAATAGTTGGACAGTTCCTCAAACAATTACACTGAGTTACTATGTGACTCAGCAATTCCACTCCTAGGAATCTACCCAAGGGAACTGAAAATTCATGTTCATGCAAGAACTTGTAATCAAATATTCATGTCAGCATTATTCATAACAATTAAAAAATTGGAAACAATCCAATGTCTAACAACTGATGAATTGATAAATGTGGTGTATCCATACAATGGAATATTAGTTTGCAATTAAAAAGAATGAAACAGAATATTTTTTTCTTTAAATCAGAGTATATCTAGTCTATAATGCATGAATGATAAATACCATTAATATTTTCTTACTAACTATAATGTGACCTACACACTAACAACAACAAAAAAGAATGAAACAGATTAATGCTGAACATGAATGAACCTTGAAATTATGTGAGTAAAAGAAGGCAGTCCGAAAAGGCCAAATATTATATACTTCTATTTATATGAAATATCCAGATTAGGTAAATCTGTAGAGAATAAAAGCAGATTAGTTGTTGCCTGGGAGAAGTAAGAGGAGGATCTGAGGGGAAATGGCACATGATTGCCAATGAGCCTGGGATTCTTTCTGAAGTGATGAAAATATTTTAAAAGTAATTGTTGTGTGAACACAAATGTTCTTGCACCTGTGTGTATGCACGCGCATGCAGGAACACGCACACGTGCACGCGCACACACACACACGAGTTATGCATTGATGCTTCCAGAGAAGCCTCTAAAAGGCAACAAACTTGACTGGATTGTTTTTGTGTATGTGTTTTTAAAAATATGGAACTTTGGGGGTTTTTAACTGAGGTAAAATTTACATACAATAAAATACACAGAATTTAGTGAATGATGTAGAGTTCTGGTGAATGCACGGCCCTAACCACATATTGTCCCCATGGAGATAAAGAATATTTCCATCTTCCCATGCACTTTCCAGTAATGCCAATCCTCATGGGCTCTGTTCTGCTTTCTATCATCAGTTTTGCTTTTTCTTGAATTTCACATAAATGGAACCATACTCTATTTAGTCTTTTGAGTCTGGTTCTTTTGCTCAAAATTTTGAGATTCATCTATATGATTGCATATGTCAGTAATTTGTTCTTTTTATTGCTAATAGTATTCCATGTGATCAATATTATTTATCCATTTTGCTGTTAATATTTGATATTTTTGGCTATTATAAATAGCTGCCATAAACATACGAGTCTTTTTTGGACAGATGTTTTGTTATATTTGGGTGAATAAGTAAGAATTGAATTGATGAATCAAAGGGTGTTTTATTTCTGAAGAAACATTACAAAAGTATCTCAAAGTAGTCACATTTCACACTCCCAAAAACAATGAATGAGAATATGCCAATTCACATTCCTGCCAACACTTGAAAGGACCTCACTGTGGTTTACATTTGCATTTCCTTAAACACAAATGCTATTGAGCACTTTCACATACTTACTGATATTCTAATCTTTTGTGAGATGCCTGTTCAAATCTTCTGCCTACTTCTTAAAGTCATTGGTTATTTTTAATATTTTTTCATTGTTGATGGACCATTTATTTATTTATTTATTTATTTATTTCTATGCTGTGCTGAGAATTGAACCCAGTGCCTCACACATGCTAGGCAAGCACTCAACCACTGAGCCACAACCCCAACCCTCATTGTTTCTTTTTAATATTGACTTGTAGGGGTATTTTAAGCACTCTGGAAACAAGTCTTCGACAGATGTATCTATTACAAAATTTTCCCCCAGTCTAGAGATTGTTTCTTTATTTTTAAAGTATTTCTTGTCATGAAGGGAAAGTTTAAATTGGAAGCTTCAGTGATTGATTTTCCCTTTTATTTTTAGCACTTGTGATTTGTCTAAGAAATATTTGGCTACTGAAGGTTATAAGATACTTTTCCTATAAAAGCATTATAATTTTAGCTTTTACATTTAGGTTTATTAAGAATCTTGAACTAATTTTGTGGTTCACCTTTTTTATATGTATAATCTATTGTTCCAGAGCTATTTATTAAAAACATTTTCTTTTCCATATTTAATTGCATTGGCACATTTGTTAAAATTCAATGGATTGTTATATATACAGGTTTAAATATGAATTTCTGTTGCTTTCATCTATATTTTTGTCTTTATGCTAATAACATACTGTATTGATTACTGCTGTGTAGTTAAA